>PVIW01002511.1:66186-214397 GCA_004026585.1 Noctilio leporinus | reverse complement strand
AGGGGGAAAGGGGTTGGGGGGAGGGGGGAGGCAGAGGCAAAGAAGGGGAGCAGCTTAGACAAGAACCTAGTATAAAGGAACCATGGACATGGACAACAGGTGGGATTGACTTTGGGGGGAAAGGGTGGGTGGGGAGGGGGACAGAGGGGAGTAAAAAAGGGATGGATGTAATACAACAATAAAATTAAAAAAAAAAAAAAAGAATTTAACTTTTATGCGAAATAACTTCAGCCTTAACTTAGTAAATTCTTCTCATTGCATTTCTTTTCAATGTATACTTATCATAGTTCATTTTCAAAGAATTGCTTCTGAGTTATTTCAATTTTATGATGTCAAATTACTTCAATGACCTAACATATCACAAAACATTTTCTTTTAAAATATTTAGTATTGAACGCTCTGAAATGGAGACTATTCTCCACCAGCCAAACAATTACCACAAACGTTTTTACTCTTTTTCTCTTTCTCCCAGATTTTAAGTTATTACCTTTACACCACTCTGTTCTTTACTCTCTTCTCATTATTTAAAATTCCTTTCATTTCTTCTGTCTTCTGTCTAGGACACTTCTCTGGGATGTCACAATTCTCATTACCCACCAGAGCCTCTCCTCCATCTGAATCCTTCACACTCCTGGTGTCTATTCTTCCAATCCCAGTCCTACCGTTCAATCTGGCCATGAAGTCACTCTCTGCTGCTTAACAAGTCCCCCCATAGGTCTAGGACAGCAATATACCCTTGGTATATTTTGCAGCAAGGTAACTGTTACTAGAAATATATATAGTCATGGAGTTTTAAAAAGCCTATTCCAATTTTTTATAAAAATGCAAGTTATCTTAAAATTTGTGAGACCTACAAAGCACGTATCATGATTTATGTAAAAGATACATGCAATAGAAGTTAATATCATCAATTCTGAAGTAAATTTACTTTCATTTATATTATATAAATAATATTAATTATCTCTGAATTTCTACTTTATTATTTGGAACTTTCTTCTACTGTTTCTCTAAAAGTAGAAATAATATTTGAATGTATTAAGTGAATATAAAAATGGCTTTTAGCTATCATGTCACTTACCTCAGAAAAAAAGGCTATTGCCATCAAATCATGTAAGTAGTCAAAGATACCAAAGCAAAATTTTTCCAATTGTAGTTTTATGGAACCCCAGGAAGCGTTTCAAATTACCCCAAAATTATTTTTTATTTCTCTTACATTCCAGTAGCGTTGACTTCCCAGGAGCTATTTATTATTCTAGTTATACACTCAGCTAACTTCCCTTTCTGAAATGTTTTAAATCAGAGGCTTCCTACCAAATTGAATGGGGAACCATGTGTCATATTAAAAACTTCAATAACAAATATAATAGTGATGGATTCCCACTCTTCTTAAATCTATTCATATAGGAGAAAATGCTGGTTAGTCAATGTTTACCACAGCTGTATCTTATTACATATCAAAACAACCTGTGATCAATATCAAAACACTACAGCGAGATTTTACAAGGGAAGTTGGGCATTTCTGTGTTTATTCAACTAGATACTAGAGGCAAAAGCAGCAGAACTGTCAGAAGATTTGCAGTGCAATTAGGAGGGACAAGTACATCTGAGTGTAAGCCAGATGCAGGGGCCTCTCCTTATTCACACAGTCCAATGTCTTAATGCAGTGTACAGCATCAAACTGCACTTCCTGCCATTTTCAAACTTTTGTCAGTTAACTAGATGTTTACTGAGTGCCTCGCCTGGGCACTCAACATTTCAGGAACACCATCCAGCCCTATGTACGTTGTTCCAACACCATCTGTCACTTAAGCTTCCACAGATTCACAAATTTCAATTCAAATTAATCTACTCGGCACTCACACTAAAGCTATAATTCAAATTTCGACATGAAGCTTGAATTCCTTTTCAGTGTTCTTCAACTTTGACCCAGCTCTCCCTCCTTCCTTCCCTGAAAAGAGCCAAGACAACAGCCCAGCAAGTGGGGCAGGCAAAACAGGCCTCCTTTGTTCACTTTTGTCCTTTCAGCTCTCTATTGAGGTGAGGCACTGAAAAGCACACAGGCTCTGGAAGGCACCAGCACCAGCTCGCAAGCCATCCTTCCTCAAAAAACTCAAGGATGAAACTCTTTCGACAGCCCATCTTTACCTTACGGCACAATTAATAGAACATTAGTACTTTCCCTTTCCCTTGCGAGAAAATACGTTAATATTGTTTTACATGAGTTTGTAATGTTCATCAAAAATGTATGCTGTAAAACATACCATTCAAATGCCAAGGGCATTTGAAAGCGGATGAAAGTGGCTTTAAAGTTGAAATTTGGAAAAAAGATCACGGCACACTGAATACATATACTGAATTTTTTGAATGCTCTCAGCCCACTTGAGAAAGATAAATCAAATTCATTGCATATTACACAGTAGAAGACCTCCTACAGGATTCCCTCAGATTGCCCTGGGAATATAGTTTTCTGGTTGTAGCTGGTTTTGAACCAATATACCATGCACATTATAAAATTTTCATCGGCATGTGAACTCAGCAATGCTGCATTTTACAGAGGGCAGTCTGAAAGGAAATAAGAGAGCACGGAAGACAAGATAAGGTTTATTTGTTATTCCTGTTTTTACACTGAATAAGGCAGTTGAACAGTATATGCAGAAGATGAGTATCAGTGTTTATAGATTTGTTCGCTTTATCATTGCCATTTCTTTTATTCACTAGTTTTTTTAGTCATTTGAGGGAAACTCTCCATCAAAATTTTAAAATCACCTTTTTCTAATTTAAAATTCCAATCTTGTATGCTAATAAGATAGGTGAAGTTGGCCCTACATCTTTTTTTATTGGCTTGGCTAAGCAATTACAATTGGGTGATGAGTGTTTGTGTTGTCATCTTTGAAGACTCAATGGTGAGGAGAAATGCTGAACACAGAGCTGGAATATATAACTCTAGTACATCCCTAAATGTTCCTAGACATGAGGCAAATTTGCTCTTGATATGGGTTAAAATAATAATGCCATTTTAAGTAAAATATATGCACACTAATATTTACTCTATCTTCACAGCAAAATCACTTAGCAGAAATGCACTACAGACATACCTGCTTTAATTCAACATCAAAAAAGTATCATGAATATATGTCACCAATGTTGGCTTATTCTGCACTCTGACACACAAGCTACACAGCATCTATTTCATACCTTGCACAAAGTATGGAGTCAATGAATACTTATTAAAAACCACAAATCTCCTTATTAATAAAAGTTAAACCAATAAGTTATAAAACATTATAAATGATTTGTTCATAATACATTGTATATTAACTTAAAACTTTAAGAAGTATCAACTATAGCTCTCGATACCAATTGGATGGCTATTATCATGAAAACAGAAAATTAGGAGTTGGCAATGTGTTATAGAAATTGGAATCCAGGTGCAATCTTGGTGGAAATGTACCATTGTGCAGCTATGTGGGAAACAATATTGGGGTTCCTCAAAAAATTAAAGTAGAATTACTAAATGATCCAGCAATTCCACTTCTGGCTACATGACCAAAAGTGTTCAAAGTAGTGACTCCAAAAAATTTTTGTACACCTATATTTGTAGCAACATTGTTCACAATGGCCAAAAAGTGGAAATAGCCCAACTGTCCATTGACAGGTTAATAATTTTTAAAAAATGTTATGTGGGCCCTGGCTGGTAGCACAGTGGATAAGGTGCCGGCCTGCGAACCCAAAGGTCACAGGTTCAATTCCCCAGCCAGGGCACATAACCAGGTTGCAAACCAGGTCTCCAGTCAGGTCTGTGGCTGGAGGCAGGTGAAACGCAACCATACATTGATGTCTCTCTCCCTCTCTGCCTCTCTCCCTTCCCCTCTTTCTAAAAATAATGAAATAAAATCTTTAAAAAAAAAGATTAAAAAAAAGTGGTATGTGGTATATATAATGGGATATTATTCAGCTTTAAAACAGAAGGAAATTCTCTGATACATGGATGAGCCTTGAAGACATTATACTAAGGGAAGTAAAATAAGCCAGTTACAAAAGGACAGATACTGTTTAAATTCAGTCATATGAAGTACTTAGGTTAGTCAAATTCATAGAGACAGAAAGGAGAATGAATCTTTCCAGGGTTCGGGGGAAAGGGCTTCAGGGAGTTGGTGTTTAATGGACATAGAGTTTCAGCTTGGGAAGGTGAGAAATGTTCTGGAGATGGATAGTGGTGATGGTTACATAACAATATGAAGTATTTAATGCCATTAAACTACATAGGTATAAATGGTGGAGTCCTGGCTGGTGGCACAGTGGATTGGCGCAGGCCTGCGAACCCAAAGGTCACTGGTTCGATTCCCAGCCAGGGCATATAACCAGGTTGCAAGCCAGGTCTCCAATCAGGTCCGTAGCTGGAGGCAGGTGAAAGGCAACCCTACACTGATGTCTCTCTCCTTCTCTGCCTTTCTCCCTTCCCCTCTCTCTAATAATAAACAAGAAATAAAATACAATAATAGAATAATAATAAATACAATCTTTAAAAATATTTTTAAATGGTTGAAATTGAATTTTGTTGTATGTTTTACCACACTAGAAATGTAACTTAGCAAGAACATCACATTTTCTATAAATATTGATATATTGCATTTGCTCTCCCATTTAAAGACAATCTGATATTGAAAGTTATCGTTGCTAAAGCTGGAGGTACAGCCTTTCCCATAGTTTCCTCATGTAGCTCTCTCCTTCACATTTTGAGAGGGAAAATAAACATTCATCAGTTCATTTTGGAACACTTTCCTAGTCTTAGGAACTTCAGGTTCTGAAGCCAATAAAAGACTTTTTAAAACCAAAGGGGCCTTTCGTTTGCCTGGGTAGACAGGGTTAAATGAAATAAGCCAATAGATTCTTGCCCTGGCATCCCTGGATGCTAGAAGATTCCCTACCTCCTCCTCTGTCCTCACTTGGCAGGAAAGCCAGGGCTCCTTCAGGTGGGAAAGCATGAACAGTAAAAGGGAAACACATCTAAATGTATTTAGTAGCTTTCAATCATTTCAAACCATTTTCATTTTCCTCTTTGCCAATTATCTCAGCAACTGAAGGCCCACCTAAAGCAGTCTTGCTATTTAAACACATAAAACTTCCCAGACTAAAAAAATACTTTAGGAACTCTATATTCTTGTTAAATTTGTTATTGGTTACCTACCATGTTTCTCAAATAGGGGATCAGACTCCAAAGGCTGTTGATAGAGGCAGCAAATCAGGGCTCCTTTTATGGGTTGAACTGTGTCCCACAAAATTCCTATGTTGAAGTCCTAATCCCCATTGTGACTGTGTTTGGAGACAGGGCCTTTAAGAGGTAATTAAGATTAACTAAAGTATCGAGGGTGGGTCCTAATCTGATAGCAGCAGGGGCCTTATCAGAGAGGAAGGGGAAGGGTCTCTCTCTCAATAGGCACACACTAAGGAGAAGACAGACTGCAAACTGGGAAGAGAGCTCTCACCAGAACTCAACCTTGCTGGCACCTTAATCACTGACTCCTGGACTCCAGAAGTATAAGAAAATTAATATCTATTCTTTACACCACCCAGCCTATGCTACTTTGTTATGGCAGCCCAAGCTGGCTAGGACAAAGACTCTGACTTCACGGTGGGGCTATGAGAAAACAGCATGGGTATCTCAGTGGTTAGTTACCCTTAAGGTGAGTAGTGACTCGTAGGAGACACAAGAGGGCTTTCTCCAATGTTCATGTTTTGCACCTATTTTTGAGCTAGTCTGATGCGTTCAGTTTGTGCAAGTTCAGCAAACTGTACATTTATATTATGTGGAAAAAGAATCTGTGTGGAAATACGTAGCTTAAATTAGAATTATTCTTCCCGAAGTCAGGGATTCTGTTTTACTTACCACTGTATCCTCAGCACCTAGAGCAGTGGGCCATGCACCCAGTAAATAGTAATGAATGAATAAGTGAATAAATAAATGAATCCCTTTATCAGAAAAGCTTCCTGTGGGATTTCATTAAATCATTTCTTTGTACACACACAATATAATATCTTCAGATTCTATTCATTTTCAACCAATTACACAAGGAAAACTACACCAACACAAAAGTATTAGTTGAAATGACTCAAGGAAATTTTTTACAGCCAAGGTATATACATTCTCATTACCCTCTCACCTTCCAAAAGTTCTCACACCCAACTATTATTGTCATTGTCACATGGGCCTCATAGAAAGTATCATTTCCAAAGATAACTTGTTTTTAATTTACTGCCATTGATGCAATAATAAAAACTGATGTGGTCTAAGGGCAGTGGCCTATAGTCAACAGACTACATCACTACCCTGCATAAGACAGCTGGGTAACCTCTCTGACCTCACTATACTTATTTTGAAACCCAAAGATTCAGGTATTGTCCTCTAAAATTCCTGGATTATGTAAAATGTTTAGCAACTTCTCTGTAATAAAGTAAAAACAGCTTGAAAGAAGACCTTGAGTGAGTAGAATTTACAACTCATTTTTTCCAATTGATCAAATACAATCATTCTAAAAGCTATTCCAGAAATAGCTGCTTTCACTTTAGTTCAAATTGTTGTTTCCAATAATCAACATGGTGCATTTTTGCAAGTGCACCACATAGTAGTATATATTTTGGATATCAAATACTTTTCGCCCTGGCTGGTAGTAAAGTGGGTAAGGCGCCGCCCTGCGAACCCAAAGGTCGCAGGTTCGATTCCCCAGCCAGGGCACATAACCAGGTTGCAAGCCAGGTCTCCAGTCAGATCTGTGGCAGAGAGGGAGAAAGACATCAATGTATGGTTGCCTTTCACCTGACTCCAGCCACAGATCTGACTGGAGACCTGGCTTGCACCCTGGTTATGTGCCCTGGCTGGGGAATCAAACCTGCGACCTTTGGGTTCGCAGGCCGGCGCCTTACCCACTGTACTACCAGCCAGGGCTGAAATAAAATCTTTTAAAAAAATTTTAAAAAAATACTTTTCTAAGATTTTATACTAGGGTCTTATTCAAATTCAACATTCATTTTAAGGAGTAAATCTCCCACACTCAAAAGGGCTTACAAAAGAGATTCAGGGTTGGGAACCTAAAATAGAAATGTTTGCCAAATGAAAACATTGCCATTTCTTAAAAAAAGAAAATAATTACATAAATAAAAAGGTTTCTCAAAAACTGTCATATGCCAGGAAACCCCCGGCAGTAATGGCAGAAGGACTCTAGTCACCAAGAACAGTCCAGTGATTGTAACTAGTTGGATTGTGGGTTAACAGCCAAGTACTTAAAACCATCAGGAGTAAAGGAAGTTGTAAAGGAATAAAGGGGCCAAAAAAAGGCTATTACACAATACAATTCGCTAAGTTACTTGTTGCCTGCTACTGTGAGGTCTGCAGGGGTTAGAAGGAAATAGGTTTATTTGTCTCCGATTTTTGATGGTTTTAGGCTTTTTCTAA
Source organism: Noctilio leporinus (assembly GCA_004026585.1). Lineage (NCBI taxonomy): Eukaryota > Metazoa > Chordata > Mammalia > Chiroptera > Noctilionidae > Noctilio > Noctilio leporinus. Next base: position 206,947 of record PVIW01002511.1, on the reverse strand, counting down.
ACAAATGTTTCCGAAAAGCTACATTTTCAGTCTGACAAAATGTAGGATCTAAAAGCTAAGCCTTCCTTTTCCACCTCCTAGCTATGTGGCTTTGGGAAAGTTACTTGACTTCTCTAAGTCTCCATCACCCAATATTTTAACTTGGGATTGTTGTGGGAAGTAAATGAGGTGATCTCTGTAAGACACCCAGCATAAGCTTTTCAAAAAATGTTGACTATCATCACCATTAAAGTATAAAGCATCCAACTGCCTAAACCCATTTCAATATTTCTGGAAGGTCTCACTTGTGAGCTATCATTACAATATTTTGTTTTATTTTTAAAGTAGTTTATTGTCCCATTTAAAAAACATTTTAATATCAGAAGGTAGCATAAAACAGTCCGACCCACAGAGGCCCATCATCCTCCCTGTATTCAGTGGCCACCCCGGTCTCTTCCCAGGATAACCCCAGGGGGAGCTCCTGGCACAGCATGAAAGACTCCCGCCCCGTACACTAGCCTCCACCTCTTCTTGCAGGAGCCTAGGACAATCGAGGGCCCACCCCCTCGGAACTGCACTTGTGCGCATTTCACATGCGAGACCCTAAACCTGCGGGCCCGGCAGGGAAATCACGCTCCCCTCGTCTGACCGACAGCCCCACGCCCGGGTGGCTTCCGGCGGGAGCTGACTGGAGAGAAGGCGCAGAGGGCGGGGTGGGAAAGGGACCCGCCCGCCCGCCACTGCGTAGCGAGGTGCTGCCCCGGGGTGTTCGCCGGTAAAAGACGACGCTGCGGACCCGGAGGCAGGCCGGCGGGGCCCGGGAGGCTCCCCAGTTCCCCGGACCCAGGGAAACCCACGGGCGTCACTTGCCTGGTATACACCGTTTTGATAGAAAGGACGACTCCCTGGCTCCCCCTCTCCGCGCCGGCAGCTGCGGGCTGGGAATGGTCGAGCCAGCGATTCGCTGGGGACCACCCCGCTTCGGCTCCGACCGCCGGGCATGGAGGGACGCGGCGAGGAAGGCGCTGGTTGCGCAATGGATGCTCCAGAGCCGGCATCTCCCGACTCAACCCAGCCTCCCCGGCGGAAGCTGTTGCCAGATGCCCCCTTAGGAGCATGGGCAGGACCCCACTTTGGGTGCCTGGGTCGGGAAGGTTCTCTTCGCAGTCGGCCCCAGGCCCTGGCAAGCCAGCCCCAGCATGTACCGGCCCGCAGAGGCTGGGCGGGGCGTCAGGTGCCCCGGGCCGCACCTGTAGGGCCACAAAGACCAGGAAAGCCCCCACCCTGCGTCCCCGTCTCCCCGAGTTCTCTCCAAAGCGGAGACAGGAAGGTCAGCTCGCCCCAGCACTCGGGCGGTCCGCGCAGGTGTGAGCCCGGACGAACAAAGCCCACGCCCAGACGCCCGCGGGGACCCACCAACGCACACGCCGGGGCGCGCGGGCAAGGCCCCTGCGCTTCCCCGCGGGCGCTGGGGCGAGACCCCCACCCACAGCCGCACACCGGGCGCCCGCAGCCGGGAAGCCCAGGTTGCGGCTCAGCAGCCCCGCCAGGCCCAACGGTGCACGGGGAGAGCGCCAGGCAGGGTTTCCCGAACGCGTGGCTCGGCGGCGCGGAGGCAGAAGTTGGCGGCAGCCTGGGCAGCGGTCCGTACCTGCGCTGTGCCCTCCCGCGGGCGCCGGCGCTGGGTCCGGGGCCTGGGGAGCAGCAGGAAGTTGGCCACAAGGCTCGCCCTGCCGCAGCGACAGCTGGCTCGGCGCTGCCAGCCGGGAGGGCGCTCTGCTAGACCCCGCCGGAGCCCCTGTGACAACACGGGAGCTCCCGCGCCCTCCTCGGCTTCAGTCGTCCTGCCACCCCCGCCCGCGCAGGACCAAGTGTCACGGTCACACTTGCACTGAGCTACTCACGTCCTAAGGAGGTGCCTACCTCTCAGCCCTGGAGCGGAGGCCCGGGAGGCTAGCACGCAGTGTCACTCGTGACGAAGCTGTCTCCTCGGGCAGCCCCGCGCGGCCCCCGTGCCCACGTCCGAGGCTCCGGCTGCAGCGCGCAGTCAGCCGCTACCGGAGTGAAGCTGGGCCGGCCCCACGCCCGCGCCCCGCCACCCCTGCGCTCCTGCCCTCGCCACTCCCCCTCCCTGCATCTGCTCTCGCTGCTCTAAGCTCCGGCGCTCCCCGGGGTACCCCGCCCCTTCCCCTCTTAGCCAGCACCCCTCCCGCCTCTGCTGCCGCGGTGGCGGCGGTGAACCGACTGGCCGCCAGTGCCTCGGGGGCTGGGTGACCCCTCACCTGAGGGCCGGCCACCACCATGCGACGTCATTCTGCGAGCAAGTGGGGTGGTGGTTGTCTGGGGGCCGGGGGTGGGGGGCGGGAAGATGCTGGGGCTAAGGAAAGGGAGGGACGGAGGGATCAGGCTAAAAAAGATGTTCCCGAAAATAAATGGGTGCTTTTTAAATGCCACCCTCGTGGGTTTAGGTTTCTGTGCAACATCTGTGGTCTTCCCCCCACCCCCTTCCTTCTTTTTCTTTTAAAACATGTAATTACCTCGCAACTCACCAGTTGGGATGATTGAGATGATTTCCTTTCGGTTGTATTTATTTAGTTCATTTTCAAGCGTTATTTCCAACCAGCCTTTAGCGTAAGGTAGATGCTATCTATTTGCAGTAGGAATTGGGTGTTCTGGTCCCAGAGAACAGAATTACTTCACATTTGCTTATTTTCCGCTTTGTGAACATTATGGAGAATTAATTGAAATGTAAGAAGATAGGTAAGATTTTCTAAATGTGTAGTTTTTTAGCAAAAAACTACATAGCTACAGCTACATAGGTCAGGCTCTGGTGTCCAAGACCCTTACTTAGCTTGGAACTCAAGGTCCTCAGTAATCTGCTGTGCTCTGCCTGCTTTCCCAGAGGTTCCTCTCAACCAGCAGGCATCACCGACCTGACCATTTCACCACTTACTGCAGGCTCCAGTCTCACTCCGCCCCAGCCTTGCTTCCATCAGTTTTCTAGTTTAACTCATGAAAACATTTATGCAGCCCATCATACCCTCTCCCCACTCCCTGGGTCCAGGCTGAGTGCTAGGGAAGGGAGGGGTTTCAGGAATAAAAACACCCAAGGTCATCCCTCAAGGCCCTGACAACTTCCTTTCTTTCTGTTGCTGCTCCCACCACCAAAGGTGCTCCAGCCAGTCAGAACCCCTGGTTCCGGGAACCACAGTTCCTAAAACGGTAGGGTGGTTTCTGGCTCTGGGTCTTTGCATAATTTTTCTTCAGTCCCATCACTCTTCTGATCCTGGTCCTTACCCTACTATACCACCTGGGTACCTTCCTTTCACTTCCCAATTAACTGTCCACATTTCCCTCTAAATTACCTTTAAAAAAAAAAAAAAAAAGGAATGTGAATCCATGATACCCTTACTTAAAAGTCTGAACTGGTTCCCTGTTGTCCATCAAATCTATCAAATAAATTTCATCTCCTGCCATACTCCTTAACAATGTGCCTCTAACTTAATTCCCCATCCTTCAGAGAAAATAATTTTTGTAACACAAAACCCTTGCATGTGAAATCCCTCTTAACTAGAATATTCCTCCCATCTCCTTTGTCTGACAAACTGTTGCTCATCCCTCAGAACCTTGCTCAGTTACCTCATCTGCAAAGTCTTTCCTAAATCCTTAGGTGTTTCATTGTAATAGTAATTGTCACCTTTAAATTATGCTAGCGTATCTCACTCCAGAAAATACCACTTCTTTGAGGGCAGTTTCTCTTTTTTTGCATGACCACATTCCAAACTAACATAAAATAGAGCCACAGATAAGCACAATTAAGTTCTCATTGCACCATCATTTCCACCTGTACAAAGGGCTTCAGACTCCTCCGTTCCCTCCTCGGTACAATTTTCAACCCCAGTAATTGCCTGGGGTTGTACTGCATATTCTTCTGCTTTGTGCTCTGGCACCCCCAAGGGTGCCACTTTACCCAGCCACTGGGAGACTGATTTCTTGCTGACATTCCTTTCCAGGACAAACCTGTGAGGTGGGATGATGGCTCTCTGCCCTCTTCAGTTCTTGCCTTAGTTCTGCGTAACAATTTGTCCCCTAGACAACGTAGCACTGCTTGTGTACCGCAATACTATACCCTCATAAAGACCATCCTTAAGCAACTCTAACTTCTGCTCGGAATGGCTCTTTCTCTTAGACCCCGGCCCTGGTGATGAGACCCAGGTTAGTCCTGTATGCTGGACACTGCCTACAATGCAGAGACACTCAGTCGTTGTTGAAGGGATGCAGACATAGCTGAAACTCAGGCAAGTGACAACTCTTCTAGGTATACTTTTACTTATCCCTACAGGTAGAAGAGCAATACTTAACACATTGTGGATGGGCAATTTTATACAAAAGCTAATGTGAGTGGCAATCTCCATTCATCTGTTCATAAACACATTGTTGACCAGCAATAATATAAGTGCAAGCACTAGTTAGCTCATTACAAGTCAACAAATTTTAGGCTTGAAAACCCAAGTTTTTTTGGCGACTGGTCAACAATGTGTTAATACACAGCGCTATTGTAAGGGTCAACTTAAAACACTGCACAGAGTCTAGGACATAATAGGTATTCAGCAAATTCTAATTTAAAAAGGCAATTGTTTCATCAGATGTTTTGTCATCTAACTATTACTTCAATAAAAAGAACAAAGACGGAGGAGGGAAAAAGCTCTGGAGGAAATGGGACTACAGTGACAGCACCAAAAATTTAATTTTGATACTACATAGTATTTGTAATAATATAAAATTATTATATAGTTCTGATTTCAGCTCTACATTGTTGGGGATTAGTTCCCGAGAGGATGAGTGACAGGAAGAACCGAATAGCCGCTGTACAAATTGCTGAAGAAAGCATGAGGAGAAAGAGGAATGATCTGGAACAGATTTAGAAAGATGCCTGAGTGGGCAAAAGAACTATGCATTTGATTTGCTTGCTGACGTAGACGGCATTCTGATCTGACAGCAAATTGACACACCTTACCTAACTGCCACGCCTTATTCCATCCCTGAGCCTTACCCTGGCCTCTATCTCAAGATTCACCCCATCCTCAAACCCAACGTAGGGCAGAAAATAACATTAGTTTGGTTTCCATATGCCCAGCACTATTCTTAGCACTTACAGTGATTAACTCGTTCAATCCCATGGCAATTCCATGGGGTATGTACTAGTATCAGATCCATTGTAGGAAATGAGGAAAGTGTGGCTAAGTAACTTGCACAAGTCACACAAGTCGGTGGCAGAGCTGGGATTCAAGCCTGGACATTCTGGCTCCAGAGTCCCTAAACTTAACCACAGTCTTCTGCTGCCTTTCAGTGACAGCACAGTACAAGTGCATGTGTGACTGGATGCCTCGGAATGTCACCACATTAAAGCCGCTACATCAGAAAGTCATGGAGCCCTCCAGTGGTACCTTCAGTGAATATGTTCTTAGCCTTTCTCCTTTCCTCTTCTTTTGTAGTCCCGTTCATTTCTTTCTTGGAATTTTCCCTCTCTACTTTTTATCTTTGACTTTTTTCTTCCCTCACCTTATTTTCTATACTAATTTTCTTGATATTCATCCATGCTCAGGCCACCCAGGTGAGGCAGTGCAATTAACACTGTCCTAAAACCAGTGTGTTAAGTTTACCAAAACCTGACACAGACCCAGCCATGCTAGTACCAAGCTGTGTGTCCATGAGCAAGTTATTTACACTCTTAGAGTTTCCATACGGTGAAAGGAGAAGCTGGGCTAGGTAAGAACAAAAATTGTTTCTTAGTTGTGCCATTTTATGATTTTGGTGGTAACTGCTGTAGTAAAATGCAGATGAAAGTTGGCTCAACTGGGTAAGAAAGATCGAATCACTAAAAATGTTCTATGGTAAACAAGGCTGTTTGCTACAAGAGTGGCTAACATCAGTGTCATCATTAAGGTAATACTCTGGCTGGGCAGCATGCATTAGGTTTCTGGCAGGGACACAGTAAAGTCAGTATTTTTAAAGCCCTTCTATTTGAAAGGATGCTGTTACAGAGTGGGAGAAAGCCAAAATCCCCAGCTTCGCAGTTTGGAAGTGGAGTGGGGGTGAGGCTCAGTAGATTACCTGTTGTTTTGGCACCAAGAAAATAGGAGGGACATTACCCAGACAACAGTGATGAAAAGGCTTACAGTCCTGTGCAAAGAATTCTCAGAACTCTTTACTGTACCCACTATGTCAGAAAGGACTTAAAATACGGTAGCAGCCTTCAACCTCTTTCTCCTGGATGACCAGAACATAAACACGCAGCCTGAGAAACAGGAAAGAACTCACCTGGTTGTGGGGGGTGGTGAAGGGGAGGAAAGGGAGACATGCAGCTTGCGTAGATACAGGGAATGACTTGTGGTATAAGAGTTGGGAAGTGTGTGCAAGATCCTCCCCTGATTGGATACAGCAGCTGCTGGGAACTTTGAATTTATAACTGGAATGCTAAGCTGTGAACTGTTGTTGTGTTTCTGAAAAATGGTACCACTTGCTTGACTATTTTAAAGCTAGCCTAATTGGGCAGGACTGTATATTTGGGGTGTTTTTAAAGGGAGAGGGATTTAATGGCACAATTGCACCTTTAATATACATTTGTAACCTTTCAAATAAACAAAAATATCCATTCTTTTCACCAAACTCTGTTATGAAAAGTCACTTCTGGCTGTGGGCAGAAATGGGCCAATTAAAACTGAGGGCCACCCCTCCCCACCAGGGTCCTGTTACAAAGCTATTAAAATCCAGTACTGTCAGAAAGCATAGTTGTTATGGTGGGCAGCTTCCAAGATGGCTTCCAGATCCCCTCCTCCTGCTGTTCATTCCCTAGCCTTCTCCTTGAGAATAGACCAGAGCTAATGACTCACTTCTAATGAATATAATACGGCAAGAGTATTGGGATGTTGCTTCTGATATCATTTCAAAAAGACCGGTTTCTTCTGTCTTGCGTTCTTGTTCTGTTGCTTGCTTGCCCAAAGGAAGGCCAGCTGCCATGTTGTGAGCTGCTCTATGGAGTGGCCCACATGTCAACCAACTGAGAGAGGCCCCTGGCCAATGGCCTGTGAGGAAAGATGCCCTTAATCCAGCTGCGCAGGAGGAGCTGAATCCTGCCTCGGCCCTCTAAGTGAGCCTGAAGCAGGTTTCAGTCCAGGCTGACTCCCTGACTGCAGCCTTTTGAGATACCCTGAGACAGAACATGCAGCTTATCTGTATTGGGAGATAATAAATGTTTCTAGTATTAAGCTGATAAATTCATCACTGATACAGTTATGTACGTGCATCTCAGAACTCTAAATCTGCATCTGACCACACCAATCATATCTATTTCTGGATGGGAAAGGAGAAAGCTGATTAAATGACAGTTGTCACAAGATGCAGATATGGTAATGGTTAAAGGAGCAACTGTGGAAGACAGATGAGATATTAGTATGACTTGTCCAAGGTTAACCTCAGCAGCAACTAGTTCCACACCCCAAAGACACATTTAGTTCATACAGCCACGCCTTGGGTTAACCATCCACTGTGCACACCGAGAGCTGCTCCTTTCTCCTCTTGGGTGTCAGCCACAGGCTGGGCAGGGCCACACCTCTTGAAGCTTCATAGTGGGTGATTACCCACTATGGATAATAATAGGATGATGTGTAGTTATAGATGGTATATAAATAATAGAATGTGCAGTTTCATACATTGCCTGACCAGTGAGTAAAGTTACCACAGATGCAAAATAGCAATTGCTCTCTCATGTCTCTCCTCACTGTCTGCCGAATAATCACAAAATTCTGTGTGCTTATCTGGTGCCACTTGGGTGTGTGTCAAACAGAAACCAGAAATTTGCACCCAATTTCTTGCCTGGTGCTTAGCAATACAGCATCCTTACACATACCTAAAAAATGTAATGCTCAACCTATTGGAGGAAAATGTGACTTTAGTGGCTGTCATATGTGGATTTCTTCTCTAGAAGCTATGAGTCACTAAGATCTCCTGCCTACCCTCATGCCCAGAAAACGAAGCTGAGAAAAGAAAGAACATTTTCAGTAACAAGCCTATTCCTTGTGTCCAACTCCTCCATCTGTTCCTACTGTGTCTGTCTATAAGAATATACAAACCCATTTTGCAAATGGATTTCAGACAGGCCAAGGTCAGTGTGCAATCAGCCATTGCAATTGAGGACATCAGAGACAGGAAACTGTTGCTCTGGAAAACAGATACTAACCAACACTCTTGCTATGTGCCCTTCACATCTGGCTTAAGAGGTTAACATATGACAGGTACAATGAAGATGAATTCACTGTGGAGAAAAGAAAGGAAATGGCTTCAAATACAATATTCTGAGGTCTAAATGAATAATTGATTTAAAGGCTGTCCCATTTGTTGTTATGTCACATTTTTAATTGAACAACAAGGTGTTAAGTAAAGAGATATCAGTATCGACGTCTGTTTTTTTTTAAACCTTGATTTAAATTTTACTTGGTCTTCTAACGTTTTTAAATGTCAGATTTTATAAGACACAAACAAGCACAGCACCACTCTACCATGGGTCTTGTGCTTTAGAAGCCCTGCGCTGGTTCACTGGGAGCCACACCACCCCACGTACCATGAACATGAAATGATCAGGACCTGCAAAAGCCTTCTTATCATTCTCCTAACAAAGGACTGTTCTTCTAGTATGCAGAACTGGATTCCAGAAGAGACTAGGTCTAAAAGTTCTCCTTTGGTCAAGATAGCTGAGTAGGTAAACTTTGCTTGCCTCCTCCCAGGGCCACATCAAAATTACAACTAGATTCGAGGACCACCTGAGCTGAACAGAACTCCTATAACTAAAGATATGAAGGAGTCAGGTCCAGCCTGGTAGAAGGGATGGAGACATTAAACAAGCTGGTCCTACACCCACCTACGGCAGTTACGAATCAGGAGGGATCTCAGCTGTGGAGGTATCCCCTGAGCAGCAAGGGGTCCCAGCACCACTGGGCTCCCCAGCCCAGAGCACCAGCACTAGGAAGAGGACTCCCTACAATATCTGGTTGTGAGAATCTGCAGGGACTGAGTTCAGGTGAGACTAGGGCTGCTGTAAACCTTGGTGTCCTCTTAAAGAGCCCAAGAATAGATCCACTCACTCACAGTCATCCTAAGCTCCAGTGAGGAGACTGTAGCTGAAAAAGCACCAGGGCCACATGGGGAGGAACTGAACTGTCTGCCTTCAGAGTGAGGGTGGGAGGGACAGATCTTTCCCAGATAAAAGAGCTGGCAGGTGGCATTGGCTCTTTGTTGAACCCCACTTGCACATATCTGGCAGGTGCCCAGCCTGCATCTAACTGGCTAACACTACTCTACCCACCCTAGTGATTCTCTGAGACCCTGACCAATACAACACAGTGGATCAGCTTGAACCTCTTTCAGTGGTTATTCCCTAGAAACATCTACTCTGTGCTGAAGAGTTCCCTAAACTCTCTCAAAGTTCTACAAACCCCAAACAAGTTGTGGTAGCCTCAGCTTGTCCTATACCTCTTACTAAGTGGCCCAAGCCCAGCACTACTGGTAGCCAGTCTCAGTATGCTTCCAATAAAAGCCAGAATCAAAATACTCACTTTAGGCAACACCAGAGTACCAAACAAGTAGCTACACAAATGACACACCCAAAAGGAGGACTCAGCAGGTACCAGAGCCGCACTAAAGCAACTCCCATTTGTCTGCTGTTTGATGGCCAGTCCTCACAGTCAGTCAGCCTGAGGGTCAATCCCACCCACTGATGTGGCCCAATAAACAAGGCTCAATTACAATGGGAAGACACACATACCCACATTCAGGTAACCAGGAAGACTATAACACTGGACTTCATAAGACACTTACTATATAAGGCCACTTGGCCAAGACTTGGAGACATGTCAGATCTACCTAATATATAAAGACAGGCACAGCGAAGCAACCAAATTGAGGAGACAAATATGTCCTAAATAAAGAGAACGAAACTCTAGAAAAAGAACTAAATGAAATGGAGGCAAGCAATCTACCAGATAGAGTTCAAAACATTGGTTATAAGGATGCTCAATGAACTTAGAGAAAGGATAGATGAACTCAGTGAGAACTTACACAAAGAGATAAAAGTCATAGAAAAGAACCAGTTGAAACAAAGAATATAATTACTGAAATGAAGAATATATTAAAGGAAATCAACAGCAGATTAGACAAAGTAGAGGATCAAATCAATAATTTGGAATGCAAGGTTGTGAAAAACACCCCATTAGAACAAAAAAAGAAAAAAACAATTTTCAAAAATGAGTCCAGTTAAAGGGACCTCTGGGACAATATGAAATATACTAACATTTGCATCATAATAACACCAGAAGGAGAAAGGAGTAAGGGATTGAAAATCTATTTAAAGAAATAATGACTGCAATCTTCCCTAATCTGGTAAGGGAAATAGACATCTAAGTCCAGGAAGCAGAGAGAGTCCCAAATAAGATGAATCCAAAGAGCCCCATACCAAGACACATCATAATTAGAATGTCAAATGTTAAAGACAAGGAGAACATCTTAAAAGTAGCATGATAATAGCAGTTACCTACAAGGTAGCTCCTATAAGACTGTCAACTGATTTTTCAACAAAAATCAGGGGTTGGCATTAAATATTAAAAGTGATGGAAAGTAAAGACCTACCCAGCAAGACTATGAGTTAGAATCCAAAGAGCTTACCAGACAGAAAAAGCTAAACAGTTTATCACCATCAAACTAGTATTACAAGAAGTGTTAAAGGGACTTCTTTAAGAGGGATTTAAAAAGTTCTCATCACAAGAAAAATTTGTAACTATGTGTGGTGATGAATGTTAACTAGACTTACTGTAGTGATGGTTTCATAATATATTACAAATATCAAGTCATTATGTTGTACACCTGAAACTAAAATAACATATGTCAATTATATCTCAATAGGAAAAAAAGTAACTATGGGGTGATGGATGTGTGAATATTGTGTTAATTATTTTGCAATATATACATATATCAAATCGTCTCATTGCACACCTTTAAACTTATACAATGTTATATGCCAAATACATCGTACTAAAGCTGGAAAAACAACAAAAACAAACAAAAAGCTGTTGTTCTGATAAGTGTCTGATACAAGGGTATGGACAGAACTTAGACATGTAAGTTGGAGTGTTCACCTAAGCAGGCCTGAGACCTTTGAAGGGTCAAGGCTACGCCAGGGATCTGTCATGGGCTGGGGTTTTGGGAAGCTCTCCCTGCACTACCTACCACATTCTGGCACTGAACTCTAAGAATTAAAAGTTCAAATATGGACATCATGATCTTTATGCAGATGTCTGTTCATTTTATGACAAACAGTTCATATTATGAACTGTTCGTTTCAAATAGCATGACCTGCACAGTTAGTAACTTCTGCAACATAAGGGAAATATAATTTGCTGAATATCTTAAAGTATTTTTGGGGGTATAAATAAAATATTTAAGGTTTACAGTTTCTAAGTTCATACTTCTTATTATATTTTAAAATTAATTTAGGAAACTAAGTCACTGAAAATTGTTTAAAGTTATTTGGAAGGAAAATAATGTGAAATGCATTAATTCATGTGCAACAAGAGCATTTGTCTCCAAGATCTACAATATTATGTTCATATAAAGCAAGATTGGGTATTGCTTATACCCTCAATTTATATCCTCAAAGTATAATACTCTATTAATGGTACAATATAACAGAATAATAAAGGATAATGCAGAAAAATACAGAGGTCATATCAAGTGATTCATGTTCCTTTCAAGGATTGGAGGAGTTTTGCACAACTTAGATCTGTGACATTGTATTTGAAAATCACTTTGATTTTAGAAAAATACATTGCAGCAAAAATTAATTTGATGTAGTTCCCTATTTTAATTGCCCAGAATACATAAATAACAGCTATTATTTTGAGCATCTATTACAGTCCAGGCATTTTAATCTCGATTATTCCTAGTGCTCATAACTGCATTTTTCTGGTAAAATAACTCAGGGATGTGAAGTAACTTGACTAAGGCTTCACTTTGAACCCATTTAAGATTTGACCAAGACCTGCATCTTAAAAACAAAACCCATTACCTCTTGTGGACTATGACCAGGGAATTTAGAGAAACTAGGTACAAATTGGGCAATACTATGTGGATCTTGTTCCATTTGTGTACTTCCAAAGTGTAAAGAATACCACTCACTGTATTATTTTTTTCATCCAGATCATCACAGAACCTTCAGAGGTCAAATTCTTTAATATACTGAAATGTCATTCAAATTAAGATTGATAATACAAATGGGCACTTAACAAATGTTATTTAGGTGATGGATTCCCACGTTAGAAATATAAAAGCAAATCTCACAGAAATACAACTGCTGTGCAATGTTGGGAAAGAATACAAATTGCCATCATGATCAAACCTATTCATTGCATCTAATCTCACCACCGCCAACTGTTATTGGAAAGCACTGGAAAGAGCTCTGGGCTGAGAACCCACTGGCTCCAGCCATGTTATTTATCAGGATGAGGTGGAACAAGCCTTTGTTCTTTTCAGTGCTGTACCTTTCATATATTCCTTGTTGGGATAACAGTGTGGGCCTTGCTAAATCCACAGAATGGCTGTTAGAATAAAATGAAGAAATATATTTAAAGGTGTTTTGGGAAGTACATAAATGCTGTGTGCAACTATAAATAAGTGTTGTATACCAGTGTATTACTATAGTTATTATTCATTGAAGATACAAGGCTCCTTATCTATAACCTGAGTAAAATAAGGTGTCTCTTTAAGGGTTTAGGCAACAAAGTAGCCCAATAAAAAGCCTCCATTCTGAAGGGAATAAGGAAGACCCCAAGCTAGAAGGCAATGATGAAAAATATACTTTTAGAGTGAATAGATACTGGTCAGAAAGAGGTAGCACAAAGAAAAACCTCACACTTCAAACAAAAGAAATTTTTCTTCTGTGCCCAGAGGGTTTCATCTGAGTCCCTGTCAACATATAATACATGCAAACAGTGTGAACAATGTTTACCTCAGGCACTGGGTGAAATGAAATGACAGGCTTTGAAAACTGCAATTTTTAGTCTGGAAAGGGTCTGGCTCACACTGAGGAAAACGATGCCAGCCGTGATTCTACCACCAGCATTTCCATCTTGCCCATCTCCCATAATGTCATAAAGCAGATCATTCAATTAAGCCTAATTTAAGAAAAAACTAGGCTAGCTGCATTATAGGTCCTTAATAAAAGAGTATTTCATAGCCTTAGTGCTAGAGGCTATGAAATACTCTTTTAAAAAATTTTAATTTTTAGTTTTTTTCCTTTTATTGAATTTTTGAGGGTGGGGCTGGTTAACAAAATTATATAGGTTTCCAGTAAACAATTCTACAACTGTGAAATATTCTTAAGGAGTATACGACAATTGAGTTGGAAATGCATAAAATAATTAGATAAAATAAAGAATGTTGCATTATTTCAATTAGTTATTGCTCAATAGCTGTTTTCTTTCATTTTCCTCTCATGCTTCATAAAGAAGCACATATAATGGTTTTATCTACGTTTTAAAATTGTAATAATTTTTGCAGATATTTTCAAATGTTTGTAGTGCTTTCAAAATACTTTTTTTTTTAAAGTAATGCTTTGGTTGTGAAAATTACTCTAAAGAAAGTTGCAGTTGTGTTTGCATTCCTTGAGCTCCTGATGACGTTTGTGATGAGATGGACATAACATCATTTTCCCACACACAATTGTAGACCTGTGAGACAATGTTTGAACATCAGGACATAGCCACTTACCCATGCTCAGAAAATGATAATGGGATAAGCTGTGAACCCTGAAAAAGAAGGTACCTATTTAAAAGGAATCCTGGTGCTAAGTATGCTGAAATTAAAAACAAAGCCAAACAAAAATACAACCTAGCAGCCATTTCTACGCAGGGCCTCTCATGCAAACCATACTTTAGGAAGCAGCCTGCACTGAGCTGCCTGCCTCCTGTACTGAACTGCCTTTCTGCACAGTGTTTCTACCATCTGAGCCAGCCCAATCAGGATAATGTCTTTTGGACCAATCAAACTGGGAGGATTTTGAGTCCTCATCTGCATGACAACAGACCAATCAGGGACCTGGGCTGGGTACTTTTGTCTATATAAGTTTCCTAGGATCAGGGAATGCACTCTCCATTTTCACTGTAAATGAAAGACTTGACTGGCTGGAGCTGAAATGCTGAAAATATTTCACCTGAGCAGAGCAAAGCTGATTGGATCAGGGCAGGTGGAGCAGACAAGAGCAAAGCAGAGCTGTCTTTCTGGAAAAGGGCCACCTCCCAGGCATGCTGTTTCACGGCCATTCTGCTTTATAATTGAGCTGTAACACTGCTGAACTGTTTCAACACTTTGCTATTCTCACAGATCTGGGGTATCACAATGGAGCTGGTTGCACTGAATAAAGTTTCCTTCTTTATTGCACCCCAAATTGGGGATTTCTGCTGATATTGAATTGATGGCCAATGACAATCAGTTGACAAAGTTTCTATTAAAATTCCATACTACCTGAGCTTTATCAAAACCTTTGAAGCATATATTTCCTTGTTATAATCCATATGTACGTATAAACAAATATTTGCATTACACACTAATTGTAGTCTAGTTTCATTGCTTCTACAGTGTTTGAATGTCAGCATTGTGCACTTTTCCCATAATTCAAATTGAAAATGGATACCTAAAGGCATGTTTAGATGCGTTTGGATTAACTGTATCATGATACCATACATGTTCATCAAAATAAGCAAAATAAGATACAGGTAAGTTACTAAAATGTGGGCTTAATGACTAAGGCGCAGAGAAAATTGTGATTTGTAAATGGTCCTTAATTCTACTAGTTTCATTTTTAAAAACTTGTTTTTTAAGTAAATCTGAAAGGCAGAGAGAAGTTAGACTTGTTTTAACTTTTTCAATTTGAGAAACTTTTGATTAAGAATTCTTTAGATTGTTCATATCTGTTATGACGAACACAAAAATAGTGTGACTATGTTATCTTCGAACATTTCTTTTTTAAAATGTGGTCCCATTTTACAAAACATAATGAAAAGTAAGATAATTTTTTAAAAGATTTTATTATTTTTAGAAAGAGGGGAAGGAAGGGAGAAAGAGAGGGAGAAATGAATCAATATATGGTAGCCTCTCATGTGCCTCCAGCTGGGGACCTGCCTAGGGATCTGGCCTGCAACTCAGGCATGTGCCCAGACTGGGAATTGAACCAGCGACCCTTTCATTTGCAGGCCAGTGCTCAATCCACTGAGCCACATCAGCAGGGCTTGAAAGATTAGAGAATTTCTTTTGCGAGATACTTATACTAACTACCAAGAACTGTGGATCTTGCTTGGTGACTTGTTTTTCTCTTTTAATATTGCTCTGTTTGGTAAGACATGACTATTTCTAATTGCACTCACAGTTCTTTTACTTTAAGTATATTGTATTGATTACGCTATCACAATTGTTCCATTTTTCCCCCTTTGCCTGCTTCCACCCAGTACCCCCTTCCCTCCAGCAATATCCACCTCCACTTAGTTCATGTCCATGGGTCATGCATATAAACTCTGGTTTCTCCATTTCCTTTACTAGTCTTAACACCCCCGTCTATTTTGTACCTACCAATTACGCTTTTATTTATTTTTTATATTTTATTCATAATTTTTAGAGAGAGAGGAAGGGAGGAAGAAAACAAGAGAAATAACAATGTATGGTTGCCTTTCACCTGCCTCCAACTGGGGACCTGGCAGGAGACCTGGCTTGCAACCTGGTTGTGTGTCCTGACTGGGAATCAAACCAGCAACCCTTGGGTTCGCCGGTCACTGCTTAATCCACTGAGTCACACCAGCCAGGGCCAATTATGCTTCTTGATCCCTGAACCTTTTGCCCCATTCTCTCTTCCCCCTCTCAACTGATAACCCTCCATATGATCTCCACATCTTGATTCTGTTTTTGTTCTAGTTTGCTTAGTTTGTTTTTGGTGTTGATTTTTTAGATTTATCTGTTTATACTTGTGAGTTTGTTGTCATTTTACTGTTCAAACTTCTGATTTTCTTCTTCTTAAATAAGTCCCTTTAACATTTTATATAATAATGGCTTAGTGATGGTGAACTCCTTTAGCTTTATCTTGTCTGGGAAGTACTTTATCTGCCCTTCTATTCTAAATAACAGTTTTGCTGGATAGAGTAATCTTGGTTGTAGGTTCTTGCTTTTCATCATTTTGAATACTTCTTGCCTTCAATCTATCTTTTGAAAAATCAGCTGATAGTTTTATGGGCACCCCTTTGTAGATAATTCTCTTCTCTTGAAGCTTTTAAAATTCTTTAGTTTTAGCCTTTGGCATTTTAGTTATGATGTGTCTTGGTGTGGTCCTCTTTGGGATTCCCTCCATGGTTCCTGGATTTGTATGTCTACGAGGTCTGCCCTGAAAGTACTGGCCACGCAAACTGTTTTAATTATATTGATGTTGGCTTGACACTTTCAGGACAGACCTCACATTTCCTTCACCAATTAGGGAAGTTTTCTTTCATTATTTTTTCAAATAAGTTTTCAATTCCTTGCTCTTCCTTTTCTCCTTCTGGCATCCCTATGATTCCGATGTTGGCACTTTTGGAGATGTTCCAGAGTCTTCTTATTTTCTCCTTGCTTTTTTATTCTGTATTGGTAAACTGTTTATTTCTTCCTTATGTTCCAATTCATTGATTGAACCCTGACTTCCTTCTCTTCATTACTGGATTTTTCTGTATTTCGCTTAGTGTAGCTTTCACTTCTTCCTTTATGCATTTGCCATACTCAATGAGTTCTCTGAGCATCCTTATCAGTAGTGTTTTGAACTGCTGCATCTAATAGGTTGACTATCTCTGCTTTACTTAGTTCTTTTTCTGAAGTTTTGATCTGTTCTTCTATTTGAGCCATGTTTCTTTGTTTCCTCAATTTGGCAGACTCTAGGACAAAATAAGCATACCAATATCCACAACATAGGGGTACTACAGGGAGAAAAAGATGATCAAGAAACACAAAACCTGTGTGAAGAAATAAAGGCTGAAAATTTCCCAAATCTTGTGAAGGAAAAAGTCACAAGTGTCCAGAAAGCACAGAGTCCCAGTAAAGATGGACCCAAGGAGGCCCGTACAAAACACTCCATAATTTTAAAATTCCAAGGTTAAAGACAAAAAGAGAATCTTAAAAGCAGCAAGAGGAAACAATTAGTTACCTACAAATGAGGTCCCATAAACCTGTCAGCTGATTTCTCAACAGCAATACTTCAGGCCAGAAGGGACTGGCATGAAATATTCAAAGTGATGAAAAGCAAGGACCTACAACTAAAACCACCAGATCCAATAAGGATATCATTTAAAATTGACGGTGAAATAAGGAGCAACCCTTCTTAAACTATTTCAAAAAATTTAAGAGGAGGGAAGACTTCCAAGCTTTTTTTTTTTTAAAGATTTTATTTATTATTTTCAGAGAGAGGGGAAGGGAGAGAGGCAGAGAGGGAGAGAGAGACATCAATGTATGGTTGCCTTTCACCTGCCTCCAGCTACGGACCTGACTGGAGACCTGGCTTGCAACCTGGTTGTGTGCCCTGGCTGGGGAATCAAACCAGCGACCTTTGGGTTCACAGGCTGGCACCTTATCCAATGTGCTACCAGCCAGGGCTATCAGATGATGTTTTATTGAGTTGTGCATTTGAAACCTATATGGTTTTGTGAACCAATGTCACCCTAATCAATTCAATAATAAAAAAAAGAAAATTGTTTAAGGAAACTTCATGTTTCCTTCTGCTTAAGCAAGAACTTTGAGCCAAGTCTCTATAGATGTTTGGAACATAACTTGGGACATATGTTTGGGGATTAGGGGACAGCTGAACCCTCATCAACCAAAAATTTTATCATTCGGTGTATACTCAAAAGAAATGAAAAAATATATATCCACCTAAAAGTTTATGTGCTAATGTTCAAATGTCCATCAACCAATGAATGAAAAAATGCGGTGTATCCATATAAAAAATAAACTTGGCAAAAAGAAAAAGAAAAAAAAGGAGTGATTTTTTTTTTTTTAATTCCTATTGGAATAGAATCAAAATGGAATTTTACAAATGGTTTATGTACCCTAACTCTGAGCAAAGTATATCCTCAATTTCTTGTGGAAGAAATTCATTGTGTGTATTCTGTGGATAACAGCTTACAGTTTCTGAAAAGGAGTAATGTTGGTATTTTGGGTGGAAGAGTTCTTCACTATGAGGGGCTATCCTACGCCCAGTGCATTGCATAACATTTGTCATCTCTGATTACCCCCAGAAAATACCTCCTCATTCTTCCAGATTTTCAAACTCTTCCAGGAAAAGGGGTAATGCTACGTGTAGAAAAGAACCACTGTGGTAGACAAGGACATAAAGAATACAATTTGAAGCCCTGGCTGGCGGCACAGTGAATAAGGTGCCAGCCTGCGAACCCAAAGGTCACTGATTCCATTCCCAGCCAGGGCACATAACCAGGTTGCAAGCCAGGTCTCCAGCCAGGTCCTTAGCTGGAGGTAGGTGAAAGGCAACCATACATCCATGTTTCTCTCCCTCTCTGCCTATCTCCCTTCCTCTCTCTAAAAATAATAAATAAAAAATCTTTAAAAATTAAAGAAGAATTGATGCTGAAATTACACTTCTTCATGGACTAAAACTGAGTTTACCACTTTCATTTTAGTAAAAAAGATCTGAGCCCTGGCTGGTAGCTCAGTGGATTGGAGCCAGCATGCAAACCCGGCATGCAAATCCGGCATGCAAATCCAGCATGCAAACCCAAAGGTCGCTGGTTTGATTCCCCAGCCAGGGCAACATAACCTGGTTGCAAGCCAGGTCCCCAGCTGGAGGCATTTGAAAGGCAACCACACATTGATGCTTCTCTCCCTTTCTTCCTTCCTCCCTGCCCTCCTCTCTGGAAATACTAAAATCTTTAAAAACAAAGATTTACTTAAAAAAAAAAAAAAGATTTGAATTCATTTTGCAACATTTCAGGGAAGGGCATTTTAGGAAAGAGTGGTAAGAGTTATGGTCAAGAAAATGTGTTTATCTATTAGCTCCACCACGTCCTAGTTGTGATAACTTGGGCAACATTTTTTAAGAAAAGAACAATGATGTTATTCACCTCATAGACTCACTGTGGGAATTAAAAATTCCAATGCATGTAACCTGCTTATTAGCTCAGTTCTTGGTATTCAGCAAGACTTCAAATATATGGCTGTTATTCACAAAGGTATTTATGCATTCAATGGTTATCATTTAGAAGGACCAAGATTTGTCAGAACAATGTACATTGGAAGAAACAAAGGTAAATTAGGGCAACTTCAAAGATAACTTAAAATAAGAGAATGGCAATTTCTACTACTAGAAATGACTTATTTGTTGTCTTCTTAACTGGTGAAAAAAAAAATGTAAGTGTTTTAATAAAGCCTGAGATGAGCTTTCATGTTTCTTATTTTGTGCCATATTTTAAATTCATTACTATTCCTGTTTCAAATAGACACAATTCAGGAACTTGTACTATATTTGATAGTTCACAACTGCTCAGCCTATGTCAAAATGTTTTGTTTCATTAATTATGTATTCAGCACAGGAATCCACAGTAAAGAAATATGAAACCAAGAAAAGAATGCTCTCCAATTCTTTACCTCTAACAAATGTATTGAACACCTAATATGTTGTTCTTTTCTTAAATAGTCTGCAATTCATGTTTTTATTGGTTCTAATCCAATATTGGTTCTCTAATCCAATTCAAAATATTTAATCAAACTAGAAAAATTTTATGTACAAATAACAAAATGCTAAAATGTAATGAGTAACTCACCAGGTACTGAGTGCTTGCAACAATAAAATATAATAGGATCCAGAAGCCAGGACAGGATCTAAGTATTTCTAAGTAAATATTTCTGGAGATTAACATGTCTTTATGCCAAAATAACACAGTAATGTAAATGTGATATTCTACAATCATTATATGTATATATTTCTACATAATATATACATGTATAATGTAATGAGTCACAGACAGAAAATGAAACTTAAAAATCTATTCCGCTCACAGCTGCATCAAAATGTGATTTAGAATTGAATTTTACAAAAATGTGCAAGCTTTGTATACTGAAAACAATAAAACATTGCTGAGAAAAACTTTTAAAAATATCTAAATAAATGGAGAGATAGTCCATGAACATTAGATGTTTCAAAAGACAGACACCACTCAATACTGTTAATATGGCAGTTCTCTCAAATTCATACATCAATGCTCTTTCTATTAGAATTCCAGCAGGTTCTGTGTGTGTGTTTGTATAAACTGATAAGCTGATTTAAAAATTTATATGGAAATGCAAAGGAACAGGAAGAGCCAAAATAATTCTACTGTCTGATTTCAAACTTATATAGCTATAGCTATTGGAATACCATAGTCATGGCATATGATTAATTTACAGATCAATGAAACAAAATAAAGTTCTAAAATAGATTCCCAAATATAAAGAAAACACATTTTTGACAAAAATTTAAAAGCAATTCAGTGGTACGTTTTTTAAACAAATGATGCTAAAACAACAGGATATTTCTATAAATGAATAAGTAATAAGCAGGTACTAAAGAAAATTTGACTATTATTCACAATAGAAACAAAATTAGCTCAAAAGAACAAATTAATAAATGGACCATCAAAATTAATTAAAAAAATGAAAAGACAAGCCACGTCTAGGAGAACACAGTTGCAAATACTTCACCTGGCAAAACATTTATTTCCAGAATACCTTAATAAGACAAACCAATTTAAAAATGGGCAAATATTTGATGATGCTGGCAGGTGTGGCTCAGTGGATTGAATACTAGCCTACAAACCCAAGGGTCGCTGGTTCCATTCCCAGTCAGGGCATATAACCAGGCTGCAAGACAGGTCTCCAGATGGAGGCAGAGAAACAGCAACTGTACATTGATGTTTCTCTCTTCCTTCCTCCCTCCTTTCCCCTCTCTCTAAAAATAATGAATAAACTCTTTTTAAAAAATGGGCAAATATTTTAACGGACACTTCACTGAAGAAAATATACAACCATGTAAATAGCTAATAAGCATCTAAAATGATGCTCAACATCAATAATCATTAAGGGACTGCAATTTAAATCCACAATGAGATACCATTACATATCCCCATGGATGCTATAATTAAAAATACAAACAATATACAGGACTGTTGAAGATGTGGAGAAACTGGAATTCTTATACAGACTGCTGATAGTAAAATAAAAATGATAGACAATTAGGAAAACTGGCTGTTTCTTGGAAGGTTAAATATCCACTTACAACTACAGCAATCCCATTTCCGGATATCTATATAAGAGAAGTGAAATCATACATCCTCACAAAGGCATATACATGATTTTCATAGCAGCATGATGCATCGCTGTGGGCAAATACTGAAAACTATTATTTAGCTTTCGATAGCCTTGGTGTCTTCAGTTGGAAATAAGAATACCTCCTTCACAGGTGTATAATGAGACCTAATGAGATGACAGTATAGTGCTTGGTACTGGCTATCAACCATCATTAAAATATTTAGGTTTCCTCCACAGATGTGAAAATACTTAACAAAATGCACTTATGTTTTTCTATTTCCGTAGCTACAAAATTTCTCTTAATTTTAAAATAGAACCACAATTTAATCATTACTCAAAGTTAGTTGTAATAAAAGTATTGATAGTAGATAAAACTTTTTTTCAACCAGATTTTTCAAAATGTAGCCATGTTCATGGCCCACACTGCCACATTTTAAAAATCAAAATGATTAACAAAATGAGATCTAGTCACTGGCCTGAATGAAAACTAATTGATTTAAATATGTATGTTTATCAAAAAGCATAAACTTTTAAAAACATCAGTTAACTCTCATGGAATAAGTGATATGAAAAAACAATAAAATATCCTAATTTC
Source organism: Noctilio leporinus (assembly GCA_004026585.1). NCBI lineage: Eukaryota > Metazoa > Chordata > Mammalia > Chiroptera > Noctilionidae > Noctilio > Noctilio leporinus. Next base: position 184,965 of record PVIW01002511.1, on the reverse strand, counting down.
TTCTTTGACCAACAAACATGTCTTTTTTGTGACCATTATAATATATATGCATATATTACCACAGAATTATAGGGTTGGAAGGAACCTAACTAGGCCATTTATTTATTTAAAATTTCTGTCATAAAAACTTAATCCTACTTTAAAAACAGTTCAATGGAGAACCTATAACCTACTTGGTAGTGATCTCTCATCTTTCAAAAGGCTGTTTTTCAGTTCTGCTCTTTCCTGAAAAGAAATCCAACCTGCTTTTGGAAAAAGAAAAGCATTAGGCTTTTTATAAAATGGGGATTATTTCAGGTGAACTACGCCGTTCTTCAGATAACCAGTTTCAAACACAAATGCAAACAGTGATGGTTGAAAACTGGTACATGACAGAGCTGGGTGTATCTTTGGTTAAGGAGTGCAAAGAGGTAAAAGCAAACACCATGCGGCATGGGAACAGACTTAGGTGCCGTGCTGTAACTGAGGAGCCTGGGGTCTGTCTGCCTGCCGCCCTGTGCTGGTATAGCAGGAGGCTTGGTGAAGGAAAAGGTTTCTTTCAACAGGGTAGCCAGTTTAGTGGACTCTTCTGCAAAACACAGACATTACCCTGTTCCCAGAAAGCAATCCAAACCCACCCCCAGAAGTTACCCATCATTCCTCATCTGTCCTTTTCGGAGTCCAAGGCAGCTTCACAAACAAGTCTGTCTCCAGCTTGCACTCTCTCTCTCTCTGGAGTATGTGTGCGCACTTGTGGGTCCCAGAGTTGTCTTGCTCAGCAGCTCCCACTATCTCCCCTAGGTCTGGAATGCACCCTGCCAGGTCACTCCAGTGGGTGAAAGGGGTCCCTCTGTGGAGCCCCAGCGCCCAAAGCTGCGTGTGCCCCTGGGGCGGAGGCACCTTCCCCGGCTGTCCGCTGCGTGCCCCTCAGGGCGAGAGAAAGCAGCCCAGGGCCCCTTGCTTGTGGCCGGCCTGCTCTACACCTTGAGGACGGCAAGAGCTGCGATGGAGGCTTTGCATCCCGCGCACGCTGTGCACCGCAAGTTAAGACGTGGCGTTGAGGCTGACAGCATGTTTCTCTACGTGGTCTGTTTTAAAACCTAGGTCCAGAAACCCCTGCGTGATAGGGCGTCCTGTTCTTCACATATGTGGGCTAACGTCCGCAGGTTTGTGTCTTTGGTCCACTTTCAGCAGCCATTTTGCAGAAGGGGGCTTAAGTTTCACAGCCATGCATAGACATACAAGCCTTTCAGCCTGATGTGGGGAGTCAGGCCCCCAAAGCACAGGCAGCTGTTTGCAGGCTGTGTCACAAGTTGCTCAGCTGCTGGGCCCAACAAGCTGGTTCTCCAAGCCGCATTGCTTTTGTTTATAGTAGCCTCAGGGTGTGGGAAGTCTGTCACAAGGTTTTGGTTATGATTTCAATCCAGAAAGCCTCTGGCATTTCAAGCAGCCCCCCTCTCGTGGAGGTGGGTGGGTACACGCTCTGGCCCTGTTCCTGGGGTCCCTTGCCCACCTTGCAACATGGTCTGACTCACTCTGTTAAAAGCTGTATTGTTTAAGAAAGAAGCTATACAGCTAGAGTACACTTAGGATAACAGTAGGTTTACAGTTGTGTATGGAAAATATTATAATAAATACAAGAATAAGCTGTGTTTCGCATAGTCACAACTAGAAACCTACTTTTGCCCCATTGTGTATATTTTATTGGTATTAGAGAGGGAAATAATCAGCTAAGCAAAAACAAGGGACAGAGTTGACTGCATAAGAGGTGCATATTTGTAAAATGCATTAAATATTAAATTATTGTGCATGAAACTTGGCTTATTACAAATACGCAAATATTCTAATTTCCATTTGTATTTTTGATACGTTTTTCTAGTTGCGTGTGAATATGAAATGTTTGTTGTCCAAAAGGATTTTACACTTTTAGAAATAACTGGTACCTTCATATTTGCTCATACTGCATCTAGCAACTATAATTCAGATGTTAAAAGTCAATGTTTTTAATCATAAGCACCAATACTTGTGAAATATTCAAAACTGTCAGAATTTTTTCTAGAGCAAAAGAGGTTAGCTAAAATTAAGCTTTGAACTTTAGGGGTCCTGGCTACTTTAGTAATTAGCATTTTTATTAATAAGTGAAAAGGGGATACAGTTGTCAGTAGCTGCTGGGGGAGGGGAATCTAAAAAGGACCCCTTCCACCCAACTACCAAAATAAAGTTGTAAGATCCTCCTCTATCCCTTTGCTGCTGACTGACTGTGATTTCCTTCCCCACTCTGAAGAATCCTTTGATAGGTACTTTCTCCTGAGTAAAATGTAGTTCGGGAGGGAAAGAAGTGCACAGTAGAATTATAACCCAGGCTAGGCTCTCTCCACCCACAGGGGAAATCCCATCCAGCCTATATGCCTCTAGGGACAGTCTATCTGAGGTATTTTTAAAAATAATAATAATATCTGCAGCAAGTAGGGAACTGAAGTATCACCGGCATGCCATTTATTACAGAGATAAGCATCTAAGAAGGCCTGACAATCAAAAGTATTTTTAGTCTCTATTTTTTTATATAATTGATGAGTTGGAGAATTTATTCAATTTTATTTCTAAAATAGGCTCTTATTCTTTGCTTCTTTAAAAAAGTATTTTACCGGTGTAGGATTAGAAATTCATTTTCTTATCTCTTCCTACTTTTGCTTTTGAAGAATTTTAGTTTTTAGGTTGCCATAAAGAAAGGTAAATAATATTTTAATATTTGAGAGCTAGCTTTCCTAATTTTACAAATGAAATATCTGAAACCCTCCTTCAGGTTACAAATAAGATTCTGCATCAGAGCTAGGATTAGCATTTGGACTCAGTTCCCCTCAGCACTCGCTGACCCACATCATACTGGATGAATCAGTGTTGCAAAGAAGCAATGACAATCTAGGAAACAGAAGTTGTTAGCTCTAGTTTATACGTACAAAGCAAGGGGCACTTACCTTTTTCATTTTCTTCACAGATCTAAGCATGATTAACAAGGCAGACAGATAATACAACAGAGATGAATTTGGTTGGCATAAACAATGATTTGAGTTGGTGTATGTTATTAATTTTTGTGAAATCGAGACAGTTAAAGAAGTTAACATGGTAAAACAAGCCTAACATTTTTTAAGCATACTACTCTTAACCAGTATATTCAAATGCTACAAAGAGATGGGGAGCTACATTACAAACAATAAATAGCCTTAAAATGACATAAGCCTTTTTACGATAAATTATTTCAAGAGTTTATTTTTGTTAATGATAGGGATATTTTCTTAGTAAATTCAAGTAATTAATTTCATAACAATGAATAATAAGCTAGAGCTAGAAAAGTTAACATACATAATTATCTTGAAATTTCAAGGACAGAAGGTGATTGACTAGAATGTCTCCCATGATTTGAATCAAACAATGCTGAAATAAGTTTGACTAGAAAACTGTATCTGGTTCTTTCATATTTCCAATATAAAAGTCCTTTGACAAAGAAAATACCAATTTTCTGTATGTTTAAGTGATATTACAGTAAAAGGCAACACTTGGATTGCGGAATTTAGCTTATGAAAACGTGATATAAATTAAAGAAATTAATTTTCTACATAGAAGAAAATCAATGATCAAATAAATTCAACATGATTATGGTGACTAAAGAAAAAAATACCAAGTATAATATGATATTTTTCAGTTCTTGTTTGGCACATATATTAATACATTTTCAACCACCAAATAATATAATACCAATATTTACTACAACCAAAGAGCACAGTAATAAGATTCCTAAAGCACAGTTAATTATTAACATCATAAAAACCTAATTTCCTTATAAATTCTGAAACCAAGTATACCCCCTATGCTGTGCAAACTGGTCCAAGCATCGTCTTTTTCAGGATTCCTAAGATTTCATGTTTTTCAAAGTTAACTCACTCTGAACCCTACGATTCCTCACTGAATTCAGTGCATCTTCTAAATGGCCTTCATTATGAGAATACATGCACACACTCATCACAATTTTGAAAAGAACGGAAGGCCTTCATACATGTCAGTTTTTAGCTTTATCCAATCATTAATTTTCTGCAGAGTTGTTTTTTCTTGACTTAATATTTTTGCAAGTTTTTTCATTTTTTCTTCATTTCTTTCTATATATTTCAACCCTTCCAACTGCAGCTGATCCAGCTTTTCATTTCGACTTTCATCTAGAGGTATGTTCTCACACATTACAGGATTGAATCTAAAATAGGTGTCAGGAGGTAACAGGCCATCAAGCATTATATGGACTTCTGTTAAAACAAAGATAGAATAGGTTGGATGAGAAAACAGTTATTCTGCAGTGATCAAATGTTTTTTTGTATTGTCTTCTTTTAGGGAAAATTACAAAGCCTTGCTTTTTATTTCATCATTCCAGCCAATTAACAGTAGAAAAGAAATCCATAATAATAAATATAACTATAAAATAAAATTCATCCCCTTGAATGCTTCATGTAATTCTGTTAAATTAGGATACTTGGTCTAGTACTCTCTTCCCTGTTTTTGGTCAGACTGTTAGCCACTGCTGAAATGCCTTTACAACCTTTTATTTTTTCTTTAATTTTCTGGGATCATCTTTGTTGAGGCATAATTTATATCCAATAAAACTCACCAATTTTATGTGTACAATTTGACAAGATTTGACAAAATGTATACACTTGTGTAACCACCACAAATGATGAGACATAGAACATTTCATCATTCTAGGAAGTCCCTTCATGCCTTTTTATAGATGGTCTCCCCTTACCTTTGCCTTCTAGAATTTCACATGAACAAAATCCTAAGAATATAGCCCTTCCACATTTAGCTTCTTTTACTTCGTAAAATGCTTTTAAAATTTATCTATGTTGTAGCATGTATAAATACTTCCGTCTTTTTCATTGCTGACTAGTATTCCATTGTACTCCAGTTGTTTCTCTTCAGTTTTTAGCTATTAGAAATAATCTTCCTCTAAACATTTACACCTAAGTATTTTTTTCAGATAAATGATTCCATTTCTATAGGATAAATATCAGGGCAGGAAATTGGTAAAAGTATATTCATCTTTTTAAGAACTGCGATACTCTTTTCCAAATGGCTGTACCATTTTGCATTCCAATCATTACTACACCAGAGTTCTCACTGCTTCATGTCTTTGCCATGTACTGTCAGTCTTAAATGTAGCCATTCTAGAGGATTTGTAGGGTATCCTAGAGCTTTTTTATTTCCCTAATGACTAATAATGTTAAGAAGTCTTTCATGTATTTATCCTCTTCATGAAGTGTCTTTTGAAATATTTTGCTCATTTTTTTTAAATGGCCATTTTGAAAATGTATTTACTTTTAGTGAAAGGGGGAGGGAGAGAGTAAGAGAGGGGAGAGAAACATCCATGTGTGGTGGCCTCTTGTGCACCCCCAACTGGGGACCTGGCCTTGCAACCCAGGCATGTGCCTTGACTGAGAATCAAACTGATGACCCTTTGGTTCACAGGCCAGTGCTCAATCCACCAGGTCACATCAGGCAGGGCTTAGTCATTTTTTACTGAATTTCTTGTTTTCTTCTTTATACATTCTTTATAGATATAATATAAGAATTCTCCATATATTTTGGGTATGATTATATATTTCTGATAATGGGTCAGATTATATATATCTGATAATGAATCAGATACATATTTTACTAATACTTTATTTCAGTCTATAGCTTGTCTGTTCATTATAAGTGTCTCTGAAAGAGAAAAATTTGTAATTTGATGAAGTATAATTTATTTTCTCTTTTTTTAAGTTCATGGTTTTTTTGTTATATCTAAAAAATTTTACCTAGCACAAGGCCATTATAACTTTCTCCAGGGTATTCTTCTAGAAGTTTTATAGTTTTAGCTGTTGTACTTAAGTCTATGACCCATTAATGTTAATTTTTGTATATGGAATGAAGCATCAAAGTTCAATTTTGAATATAGTTCTCTAGTTGTCCCAGTACACTTTGTTGAAAATTTCTTTTTCTCAGAAATCTTTTAAGCTTACATGTATAGATCAACTGCTGTACTATTATGTACCACTGATCTATGCCTATCTTTATGCAAATAACACAGTCCCTTGCTTTCTATAGTTTTATTAGTCTTGAAATCCGAGGGTGCAAGTCCTCTATTTGTTCTTTATCAAAATTGTCTTGGCAATTTTAGGTCCTTTGCTTAGCCATATAAATTCTTTATTAACTGGAGTGTAATAAGTACAAACAGGCAGCATTTCACATTTGAAAATTTGAAGTGAGCTCATCATAGGGTCTGCACAAGGTAAGTATTTAAGTATTATGAAACTGCATAACTTAAAGTTATCTTTTTGTCAGTAGATTGCTTACAGTAAGAATATTTTATTGATTTGACAACAAATTTTAGAGTGAAAATACCAGTACGTATATCAGCTTCTCTTGGGTTACCATTTATTAGATGAAAGTCCTTAGTGGGTTGTTTAAGATCCTTACATAGGCTAATGACTTAACTAATAATAAAATAATATGGAAAAAGTGAGATTCAGAAGCAAGGTGGTAACAATTCATTTTTAAACTGCAATAATATTAATTTCACATAGGACTTAAAAACAAAATAGTAAAATAAGGAGATCTGGATCTCAAGGCCAAAACTAGAAATTCAACAAACTGATTGCCTACTAAATGCCAGACACTGAAGTCAACATTTTCAACTGGAAAAATTCCTGCCTTACATTCTTATAGGATAGAGATAATAGGTACTTAAACAAGCAAACATTAACATATATTCAAATGAGACAAATGCTCTAAGAGACTGAAAAAACAAAAGTAGCAAGATAAAGTGTTAAGAGGAGATGGTGGGGGGGGTTGAAAAGTGGTCAAGAAAGGTCTCTCTAAGGAAATATTTGAGCCAGGAGCTTTAATAAAATAAGGGAATGAATCAAGCACGTATCTTGGAAAGGCCTTACAGGGTGAGAATACAGCGAGTGTACTGGTCTTGAGGCAAGAGACTTCTTGGCATGTCTGAAGAACAGCAAATATTCAAGTGTAGCTAGACACACTTTATAGGAGACATTTTTGGGTGTGAAGGGAGGAAGAGATGTACTCAAAGTGTGGATTTTGGCCCTGGCTGGTGGCACAGCAGATAAGGTGCCAGCCTGTGAACCCAAAGGTCGCTGGTTCAATTTCCCAGCCAGGGCTCATAACCAGGTTGCAAGCCAGGTCTCCAGCCAGGTCCGTAGCTGGAGGCAGATGAAGGGCAACCATACATTGATGTTTCTCTCCCTTTCTTCCTTCCCCTGTCTCTAAAAAACAGTAAAATCTTAAAAAAAAAATGTGGATTTCACAGGGCCTGGTAAATTTCAGGGAATGCAACTTCTAGATTTGGTTCTAGATGTGATGGGAAGCCTAGAGGGTTTGAGCAGGGTAAGAAACATGATTTATGTTTTAAAAAAACACTTCAGTTTTTGTATGAAAACTAGATCACAGGGGCAACAAGGGCAGAAGGACTTACTCTAATTCCAGTTTGCCTCCATATTCCTGATCATCTAATTCTGTAAATATTCTAATTCTCTCACTGTTGTATGTATATTTGAACCACCCTGACTCCTTTTCTCTTCCCTGTTTCTTAACTGGCTAAAAAGTCTCCAGCCAAGCCTTTGTGCTACCCCAGCTTTAGACACTTTTCCAACTGCAGACAGGCAAAGGCAGCACTAATTCCCAAATGGAGAAGAGTCTCTATTCTAGCATCACTTAGAAAAATGGGTGAGGAGAAATAAAAACAATAGAACACTGCTCCCATGTGCTTTCTAAGCCTGCAATACAGACATAACACATATTCTTTTGCAATAAGTATCAGCACATTCTACAAAAGCTGAATCCTAGAAGTTAAAGTGCTCTAAGGTAGCAAACAACGAACCTTCTGTATCTGTAGCACTGTTGATAACATTAGACAGTTTGGTTTTCAAGCTTGTATACGTCATGGTGTTTCTTACATCACTCTCATAACGTCCAGTGCCAAGGGACACGATACACTCTAATGGGACGTCTGGCCAAAGACATTTACACTCATGCATTGCTAATGCTGAAGGGTTATTCAGAAGCAGACCTCCATCCTGCAAAATACAAGTCAAGAAAACATAATACAGAACTCTTGAAAGTGAAATTCTATTTTACAAATATGAAAACAAAAAATTGTTATTAAAAAAATTTGAAATAAACTCACCAGGAAAGCTGGACTATGTAATAAATTCAACAAATTATTTAACAGTTATTTAAAAACAAAAGGTTTCTTAAAGTACCCTGACAGGTGTGGCTCAGTTGGTTAGATAGGCATCATCCCACAAAGCAAAAGATCACTAGTTCTACTTGTATTTCTGGTCAGGGCACATGTCCGAGGTGTGGGTTTGATATCTGGTTGGGCACATATGAAAGGCAACTGACTGAGGTTTCTTTCTCATATCAATGTTTCTATCTCTCTCTTTCTCCCTCCTGTCCCCTCTCTCTAAAAGAAATAAAATTTTTAAAAAAAGGTATCATTAAAAAAATAAGTTCTGCTAAAGTGAATTTATTTTATATACTACAGCTACAAAAACGTCATGCAAAAATGCCCTGGCCTCACTGGGCTTACTAAGCTTTCCTTCCTTCTGAAAGCTCTTTGAACTTCTTGGATTGCTTTGATAATTTTGCTTAAAACTACTGAAAGGACTGAATTACCTTTTTAAAGATATAGCACCTTTGCTTAGTGGTTAACACAGATTCTATATAAAACCTAAGAAAAGAACTGTAGTTCTACTAAACAATTAAAACTAGTTCTTCATTCACAAGTCATATATAAATAACCAAAATAATGCAACTAATTACAGTTGAAATTTTATTAACAGTATAATTTCAAAGTATCACATTCATTATAATATAGACATAACTTGAACAAAGAGGGCAAACTTTATATTTTTAGTACTTATCAATAATCAATACTATTTTTGAAGAATTTAAAAGGAAAGCAGGGTAAAATATGCTGATAAAAGTCAATCTTTATGTTAGAAAAGATGCTGAGAATGAAGACCAGTTTGGATGGAAGTTGCAAACTACTAAACTACTTGATTTGTGTACATAGACAATATATATTCTCATATTTGCATGTAAATTAGATGAGATTTCTTTCAATTAAATTTGGGAAATATACATTTCCAGTTACGAAGGCCCCCAAACTGGGGATGCTTGGGAAAAGGAATGAATGCTATAGTAAACTTTATTATTGAAATGTGAACATACCTAATCTCTACAACAGACTCTTAAATAGTTCAGGGGTTAGGTTAGGACCACATAGGAAGTCAACCACAAGTTCAAAAAATAGCTAGAATACTATTCTACAAAATTATTTAAATCCAAGGGATTTAAATTTTTTAACTCAACTTAGTAGACATAATAATTTCTACTCTGGGGACTGGCTGAGCACTGCAAGTGCCATTATTTCTGAAGGCTTCAACTTGTAAAACACATGTAGAGGAAAAACAGAAGGTATTGAAAGAAGTAAGACCTGTGCACAGCCTAAATAAATAAATAAATAAATCTACTATTTAAGATGGAAAACTCCAAAAAGAGTAAGTTGTACTTCCAGTAGCTTAAAATAAAATTGAGTTGTATTATGGAAATGGGAAGGATCTGACTCAAAAACCAAATTCATTTTTTACAATGGGTTTGGCACTGTCTCTAGGACAACTTCCATAAAAGTGAGTTCTGCAATACACCATTTTTGTGAAATACTTCACAAAAATAGCATTCCAGAGTAAAATAAATATTAAAGAAGAAAAATTTGCTTAATTTTGCTACAATATATCTAAAATACTATCATTTAACATGTAATAATTATGTAAGCTATTGGCATATTTTAAATTTTTTGAATTAACTCTTCAAAATCTAGTATGTACTTAAAATATGTGTAAAAATACGTATGGGTGTAAATGTATTTTTGCATGTGTTTGGTAATATTGCAAATCATATTACTTAAAAGAGTAATTCTTTAAACAAATGAATTAACGTAGGCATTTTGAAATAATGAAAAGAAAACTTTGTACTAATATGATTTGAGAAGCTGACAGAAGGCAGTAATTAAATGGTGAATGTCTGGATGTGAAAGGAAAAAAAAGTACACATTGGTGGTTACAGCATAGACGGATGTTAAGAAGAACAAAGCAAATAGAGAAGTCAAAGAACTTATATGCATGACTCATGAACATGAACTAAGGGGGGCATTGCTGGAGGAAATGGGGTACTGGGTGGAGGGGGGCAAAGGAGGAAAAATTGAGACAACTGTAATAGCAAAATAAATAAAATATATTTTAAAAAAGTACTTTTAAAGTATACAACCAGTGTTGCATTCCTGAGATAAATCTTGGTATTAGTGGATACAATCAATTTCAGAAACCTATAATCTGCTAGAAAATTATTCCTAATTTTCTAATTGCATTATTTCTAATAAGTGCAAGTCTCTCTTTGTAATTTTTACCTATAAATCCTAGATTTTATATTTTGCAGTTACACAGACTTGGTTATAATCCCATATAGTCTAACCATTTGTGAATTAAATGCAGTTTCTGAATGAGCCACATTCTCTTTTGCCTTCATGACTTTGCTCATGTTATTACCTCAAAATACTCTGTCTGTGGCCCCTTTCTTTGCTCAACTAACCCCCACTTATTCTACTGGGTAGAAAATAATCAGTTTCTCCTGGAAGATAAGACATTACTGAATTGGATACTAACTAGTACATAAAAAAAGAATTTTGAGATGTCTTCCCCAATGATCAAAAGTATAACCTTAAATTGTCATGCAATAATGCAATACACATTTTAAAAGATGGTATCATCATTATAGTAATTCAAACATTCTTGGGCAAAGATATATAATGAACTAAATTGTTTTTGTGAAATACATTTTTTTAGATTTCCTTTTTAATGTATTAGTATGGTAAAATTGTGATAATCTAGAATCTTTCACAAAGGAACTGTTTTGCATAGCAGAGTTTTCCTTTCATTAGAGTGTGTGTATGTGTGTATTTAAAAATTAGCTTTTTCTCAATTCCCAGCCAGGGCACATAACCAGGTTGCAAGCCAGGTATCCAGCCAGGTCTGTGGCTGGAGGCAGGTGAAAGGCAACCATACATTGATGTTAAAATAATAAAAAAATAATTAATAAATAAATAAAAATTAGCTTTTTCTGAAATGCCATATACTTTAAAAATATATAATAATGGTATTTAAATTTTTTCATAAGGATTCTGGATTGTGGGGAAAACACAGATTAGGAATATTGATATAATTTTAATCTCAGCTCTTGTACTTAACTAGCTCATTGGTTGAGGCACCATGACTTTTAAGAATAAGGTTTGACTAGCTAATTTCTAAAGTCCATTCTCATTCCCAAATTTTATGACTGGGTATTTTTTTTTTTTAATTTTATTTCATTATTTTTAGAAAGAGGGTAAGAGAGACAGGCAGAGAGGGAGCGACATCAATGTATGGTTGCTTTTCACCTGCCTCCAGCCACAGACCTGACTAGAGACCTGGTTTGCAACCTGGTTATGTGCCCTGGCTGGGGAATCGAACCTGCGACCTTTGGGTTTGCAGGCCAGCACCTTATCCACTGTGCTACCAGCTAGGGCTGGGTATTGATTATAGATACACATACAATTTTAAATGAACTCAATGACAACTCATTTTAGTACTCAAGCTAGGACTTAAGTTTTCAAATAATTTGCAAGTTTTTGATAAAGGTAAAAAGAAAATGCAGCAACCCAATCTCTAGTGAAATAATGATTTACCTGTTTACAAAATTAGTTTATCAAAGGATCAAAGAAACTTCTCCTAAGTGGTTTCCTTTCCTTGAGAAAAATCATCCATCCTAGACCTCTACCACTGTCTACATTAGTGTTCTCTGGCTTGAGGCCCTGTTAAAAAACATTATGTAGGACTTTGCTCTGCTAATGAAGTATATTATCGTTGCTAAAATTTATCATGGCCTATGAAGGAGAGATACTCCTAACTCTTTTGTGTATTTACATTCAGTTACTTTAGGGAAGGTCATATTTATTTCATAAATCATTGGTAATGATAACTTTTCATTATAAACATTACCAAAACAACTTCCTCAAGAACAGGTATCTCAAATAACAGTCTGATTCAACTAACTGAGATTACACTAGAAGGCAGCAATATAGAAATGTTCCAAAACAGAACCACACTTTCCAGAGAAAGTTAATTGGGTCCCTAGTTACGGAAGTCAACGTGAGGTTAATGGTTCTTTATCATGGCATATGTCATTCATCTCCAATATGTAACTTTATGATACTTTTAGGATAACAATACACAGGGCTGTGTGGACCCTCAGAAAAGATGTTTTGTCGCATATTCCCATTGCTTGTTCTGCTCGCCATTTTAGAATGGGTTGTTTACAGCCACTTCCAGGCCAATCTCTACTTTCCCTGGAGTTGCCAACCTCCACCACTCTCTATTATCTCTTCAAAAGAATGCCTTATGTTTCCACATTTGTGACTTTCAAGAGAAAAGGCTGTCCTTTTATTCAATAGGGGCACACTTATTTATAGGTTTACCATATTTCATGTCCTTGGCTTTTCATAAATGTCCCTTTGTGGCTAAGATGTGCTTAAGTTGTGATTGTCTCTGAAACCTAAAAATGACAGAATGCTAGCCTGTGAATGAGGCAGGCCTGGGATAGGAAAAAAAAAGGTGGGAACGGGGACGGCTGGATTCACCTTATTTGCCACCCAACTGGCAGTAGGTGTCCTAAGAAAAGTGAAACCTTCCCCCTTCTTTAAGCTCAGGAAGAATGAAGTTTGTACGAGGAGAACAATGGCAAAAATCAACATACTTATCTTTATTATAGGCTCAATAGGCCTAATTTTCAGTGTAAATCTTAGCAATATAGTAGTCAAATGCTATAGTAATAGTTGAATCATTCCTAAACTCAAGAGTTGCATGGCAGACAGTAAGCACAAACATCAGAATCCTAAACTAAACTTAGCGAAGTGCAAGTTAACACATTGTTGGCTGGCAATTCTATACAAAAGCTAATGCAAGTGCACACATGAGTTAACTTATATAGCAAACTACATCCATCTGTTCATTAAGATTGTGAGAAGTAAGACTTGTGTGATACCAAGTAGTTTGTTTTAGCTCATTCATTAAAAACTTAAATGTCCATCTACTCTATGACAGGCCAAAAAGCATGATCTTTATGTGTGCTAAGTTTGAAGCAGATGAACTAAGACTATACCTGCTAGAACTGATCACTAATAAAGAGTGGTCCAAGTTTTCAGAGCCACTAAGACCACTTTCCTTCTTGTTCTTTAAAGACTCTGCTATTCATTTCCCCATCATTCAACAAATTAGTTAGCATATGGGTCACAGATTTTCCTCCTATCCTATGCAGAAAAGGCAGAAATTCTTTGTATTACCCAACATGACTTCACATCTCTACCTAGGGGTCTCAGTTCCTTAATCCTTTTATCTACAAAAACTATTCTCCCTACTCTCCAAGGTCACACATTAGCTTTTGTCATCAAAATAAATGGAATCACACAGCACATAGTCTTTTTGAGTCTGGTATCTTTCACCTAAAAAATGCTTCTGAGGTCCATCCATGTCATTCATACCTTTTTATGGCTGACTAATAGTTAATTATTCAAATAATTAAAATGCAACAGTTTATTCACCAGCTGAAAAAAAAACTTTTAAAATTTAGCTATCTTTATATATCATTTGAAAGTCATAAATTAGCTAGGAACTTGAACTGTTTAACTTTCTAAATATCTACTTAGTTTCCTTAAATGTAGGTAATATAACTATTTCCTAAAGGTTTTTGAAAATAAAATTTAATCCTTTCAACTTTTTGCTTTGTTTTCAACTAACAGTACATTAAAATGATACCCACTCCATAATAGAGATAGCATTTTATTTCTAATTCAATGTTACCTCTTTTATTCAACTATTTTTATCTTAAAATCTCTGTGTAACTTCTATTCATCTGGGTATATTAAACACTTCTTATTATAAATGCTTATTATGAAAGATCAGAAAAGTCTAAAAGGGGAGAAAATAAGAGACAAACAAGATTTAGCAAGACTTGATTACAGTGAGAGCAATCCCAAATCAAAAAGTTGTCAGATTTGCAATGCTTTCAATAGCTATGCTTCTAAGTTAATTCTTGCTTTTAAACTTGATCTGCTTTCCCTCAAAAACAGTGTAGAAGTTAAGGTTTTGGTACTCACTCTACTCCAGTGATGAGGCTTAGCATTCCTTAAACTGACTTACACTTAACCTAGTCTTATCAGATACCTCTTCTAATAGTTGAGTCATTAGGCAAAAGTTCTATCTATGGTATTTCATGGAGGCTTTCCATTCCTTTAAGTAGTCAAATTCACATTTATTTATGTATTTATTTATTATGTACCTGGCACTTGCCAGGAATATTGCTAGGTGCTGAGGTAAAAAAAAAAAAAGACTTGAAAAACAAATTGATTGAACAATTTGCTACTTACATCTTAGAGATATATGCAGGATTCATTTTAGCAGCAGTATAAAGTGCATGTGCTTAATTGTCTAAATTTTACACCCTTCTTAATTACTTTTAAGGCATATTTAATCTTTTCAAATCATAAATCACAGCACCTACCAGAAACTAACCAATAGATAACATACTTGTAGTGCCTGGCACAGAGTAAGCACTCACTACATTTTTGTTCAGTCATAACAACAATTAATAGTACCAGCCTGGCATAGGCACAATTTGGCAGGTACTAGGCAGGCTCTCTGCTAAAAATACGTTTTACCAAGAACATTCATATGAAATATTATAATTCCCTTTAGGTTAATGTATTCTGAGTTCTGAACATAATCTTTTAAGATGTAAATAAGGACTGAAAAATAATAAATGAGATCTGTCATCAAAATCCCTAATGCTTTTTCTCTCAAGACAGAAAATAGAAAGGGCTGTCTAAATTCATCAGATTGTATATATCAAATCTGTGCAATTTTTGTCTATAAATTATATATTTAATAAGCTAGGGGGAGAAAGAGCAAAGAGGAGGGAAGTAAAGGGGGAGTAATTTTGTGTAAAAACAACTATTTCAAGATAAATATGATGCTAGTTGGGCAGGGGTTAAGAATATATTGGAAATCAATCAAAAATATTCTTCCAACTTTATAATGTGAACCATGAGAAAGAAAATATTTACTGAGGTCTTTCAGTAGTTTAACTGGAGTCAGACATAAAACAGAGCCTAGCAGCCATTTCCATATAGTGGCCTCTCATATAAATCACATTCAGAGAGAAATCCTGCATTAAGTTGCCTTCTTCCAGCAATGAACTACCTACCTGCACCATGTTCCTGCCACCTGAGCCAGCCCTTAAAAAGGAGTTCCTGGAATAGTACTTCAACTAGTAACACTGAAGCTTTCCCCATTCAAAATCAGACCTGCCGCACCTATATCCCCCATCAGCATTTTCATCAACCAATCAGAGCAGCTCTATTTTAACTATCAGAACAGTGTTTTTTTACCAATAAAAACTGGGAGAATGTGGAGTCCTCATTTGCATGAGAACAGACCAATCAGGGTACAGGGGCAGGGACTTCTATACAAGTCAGCTCCCCTCTTCTGGCTTTGAGAGCACTTTCCTCTCCACCACATACTGAAGATGATGGGTCCAGGGTTGTAACTGAAACACCAAAGACATCTTGCCAGATCAGAGCAGAGAAGAAAGAGCAGGCAGGCAGAGCAGGGCAGAGCAGACCTGAGTGGACTGAACAGGAGCAGAGCCAGATCTGTCTAGCCAAAGGGGGGCCTGGCCCTAGGACTGCCTGGCCCTAAGCGCCTCATAACCGTGCTATTTCATAGGTGTCCTTCTTCATGGCTGATCTGTAACACTACTGAGCTGTTCTCACAGCTGCTCCGTATCATAACTGAACTGTTTACACTGAATCATTTCCTTTACACTGCACCCCAAATTAGAGATGCCTGTTGATGTCAAATTTATTGCAATGACTATGGGTTGACAATTTTCTAGGACATGCAATAAACTTGTAATACTATTCTCTTCATAGTCAAAGGTAAATTAAATCTGTTCATCTATCTTGTGCAAAAACATAAATGACTCTACCTTATCTGCCATTTGACATCTGGGTAAATATGAATCCTTGAGCCTCTCAAATCCCTCCAGGTGACTGATAGAATATGTACACAGAGCTCTGGGCTGACCACAGGATTTCCAGTAGTTCTCTCTCAAGGGCTAGTTGCCTTCAATGTTGTCTATCTCTTAACTCATCTATCTCTGGCACTAAGTTACTTCACCATTTATAACATGGTAAGAAGATAGAGAAATATAAACACATGGCTTAAGAGATGGAAGTTGTGGGATTCCATTTTGTCTTGTTACTGCCTAGGACTGTGTTTCTGTATGTCAGTCAGTCCTCTAGTAAACTCTTTAGCCTACAAGTTGGACTTCTCTGCCTCATTTTTTAAAGTATATTTTATTGATTACATTGTTGCAGTTGTCTCAATTTCTTTTCCCTTTGCTCCCCTCCACCCAGGATCCCCCTTCTCTCCCACAATCCCACCCCACTTAGTTAACTTAACGTGCATGGATTGTGCACGTTAAGTTTCCTGATTTCACCTTTTCCTCTATTATTCTTAACCTCCTCCTATCTTATACTCATTATGTTTCCTAATTCCTGCACCATTTCCCCCTTTCCCCTCCCAACTGATAATCCTCCAAATGATCCCCATACCTATGACTTTGGTTCCATTCTGGTTGTTTGCTTAGCTTGTTTTTATTTTTTGAGGTTCAGTTGTTGATAGTTGTTTGTTGTGATCTTAATGTTCATAGTTATGATCTTTTTTTTAAGTAAGCCCCTATGACCTTTCATATAATAATGGCTTGGTGATGATGAGCTTTAGCTTGACCTTGCCTGGGAAGCATTTTATCTCCCTTCCATTCTAAATGATAGCTTTTCTGGATACAGTAATCTTGGTTGTAGGTCCTTGCTTTTCATCATTTTGAATATTCCTTGCCAGGCCCTTCTTCCCTGCAGCTGCTTTTGGGAAATCAGATGATAGCCTATGGGAACGCCTTTGTAGATAGATTACTGATTTTTTCTTGCTGCTTTGAAGATTCTTTCTTTGTCTTTAAAATTTGGCATTTTAATTATGATGTGTCTTGGTGTGGTTCTCCTTGAGTCTAGCTTGTTTGGGACTCTCTGTGTTTCCTGGACTTATATATCTTAGTTCCTTCACCGAATTTGGTAAGTTTTCCTTCATTATTTTTTCACACAAGTTTTCAATTTCTTGCTCTTCCTTTTCTCCTTCTGGCACCCTTACAATTTGGATGTTGGCATGTTTAAAGTCATCCCAGAGGTTCCTAAGCCTCTCCTCATATTTTTCAATTCATTTCCTCATTCTGTACTAGTTAAATGTTTATTTCTTCCTTACAATCCAAATTATTGATTTTAACCCCAGTTTTCTTCCCTTCACCATTGGTTTCCTGTGGATTTTCCTTCAGTTAATTTAGCATAGCCTTCACTTCTTCCCTTCTGCATTTGCCATACTAACACCTGTCAAGTCTGTGAGCATCTCTATCACCAGTGTTTTGAACTCTGCATCTGTTAGGTTGACCATCTCCCCATTGCTCAGCTCTCCCACTGGACCCTTGATCTGTTTCCTTGGGCCATACTTCTCTGTCTTCTCAACTTGATAGGCTCCTATGCTTGCTTTTGTGTCTTAGGTAGAGCTGTAGCACCTGTTATGTAGTAAGAGGCAGAACCTTAAGTATTTGTCAGTGAGGGGCATCCCATTTCACCACACTATGGTGCTGAATGTAGGGGTGGGCTTTGAGAAGGAAAAATGCCTCTTGCTCAGCACTGTGCTGTTTTCCAGGCACCTACCTGCTTCACATATGGGACTGGCACCTCTGTAGCTGTTGCCCTGGTGTTCCCAGAGTGGGTAGGTCTAGGACTGCGGGGGACTCTAAACAAGCGGACTCTGCTGAGAGACTGGCAGTTTCTACATCAGTCCCAACCCCACTGGTTCTCACAGAAACACTGTTTCTCCCCTCAAGGCTGGAACTATGAGCCTCATGGTCTGGTCTGGTGCTGGGAGCACTCTCCAGGTGTCCTTACTTTTTCTTAAATGTGTGACTGTGCTTTTTGCTGGCTGGCCACAGCCGCTGTCCAACAGCAGCACCACCAAATCACACTGCCAAACTGCTCCTTTCTGTCCTGGCTCTGCCCCTTTTACCTGTCTGGATGAATATTTCTTCTTTATATCTTTTTGTTGGACTTCCATGCAGCTCAGTTTTCTGGAATTTCTGGCTGTCTCTAGTTTTGAGGTAGATGTATCCCTTCTTAGTTTTGGAAGGAGCAGCAGGTGTCTACCTACACCTCTATCTTGGATTTTCTCTACCCCATTCTTTGGTCTCTCAGCTACTTCACCATGTGGGAGCCACTTTTGCATATACAGCTGTCTTCCAAAACATAATTAATTACAGTACTACTTTCAATAACTGTTTAAACAGAATACTAATCTATAATTTACTCTCCTGATTCCAAAAAGGATACACAGTAACTTATTATACATTAAAATGTCAGACATGACAATTAAAAGCAGTTTTAAAAATTAAACTGGAGATAGCTGAATATTCCAAGGATTTATTAGATAAGAGAATTGTAGTAAGTACTATATTTTGGTTTTCAACTTCTTGGCAACTTCTGAAGAACTGGGAAAAAACTGCTTAAACGTTTTCTTTGTTTAAGCAATGGAGATCATTCACACCTTGGAATATGCTAATCAATCTTTCACAGTGTCTTTTTGCTTTCCCTTTTGTGAAGGCTGACCATTTATTTCAACCAATACTCTTTTAAAGTAAAAACACTCAGATTTAGCCTATGATTTAAAGACCTAAAGCCAGTAATTAAGTCATAATGCTTAAACTAACAAATAACTTTTCTCTCTTTTTAAAAATTGTTCTTCTATTAGTTGCCCCAATTTTTCCCCTGTTGCTCTCCTCACAGTGTTCTTTGAAGAGAAAAACAGCCCATTTCTTTCTTGAGTATTAGAAGAGAATGGACAATGAAGGAAATATTATTTAAGGTTTGTTTAGACTTCAGATTTGAATATTCTTATTAATTTTGATGTCCCAATCTTTCTGAAGTCAGTCACTATTTACATAAAAATACATTCTCTGTACATGTGGTCATATGCTTTACATAAAGTTTATGAAGTTATTTCAACCTAAGTTTAAAGATTATGGTCATCAGTACAAAAATGGCTAAGCATGAAAAAAATATCATTTATATACCTGAAATGAAAAAGAATCACTAAGTTACTTTTGTTATATGTATTTTACAGGCCTGAATTAAACTTTAGAATTACTTCTTAGATAAAAAAAATATATAATATCTGGGAATGTATGATCCTGAAATGCAGTGACTTGAGACCTTCACTAATATTGTCATAACAGCAATTTTATAGCATGAGAACCATTTTTTTTTAACTTTATTTTTATTGTTGACACTACTACAAACGCCCCCACTCCCCACCACCACCTTTGCTCACCACCACCAGCCCCCACCCCTGTGCCCCTTCCCTCTGGCCTTCACTACATTGTTGTCTTTGTCTGTGGGTTACGCATATATGTTTTCTGGCTAATCCTTTTACCTAAAGTTATAAAACTTAACCATTGTATTTTGAATACACTAAGTTACTTCACCGTTAATGACATGGTAAGAATATGGAGAAATAGTTGTTAAAAACAGCAAGTTGGCCCTGGCTGGTAGCACAGTGGATAAGGCCTGTGAACCCAAAAGGTCGCAGGTTCGATTCCCAAGCCAGGGCACATAACCAGGTTGCAAACCAGGTCTTCAGTCAGGTCTGTGGCTGGAGGCAGGTGAAATGCAACCATACATTGAAAAAAAAAACAAACAAAAAAAAAAACAGCAAGCTATATATTAAAATAAAAATTTTATTCTGCCCAATAAGGACTGAAATCAATGTGAGAAAAACTATATAGTTAGCACCTTCTGTCTTGAGGGGTTGGAAGAAAGCAGAGAAAGGTGCAAATGGGAAGTGCCTTTTAAAATTCAACAATGACTGATTTGACAAAGAAACAGTACTGACACCAAAGACAAAAGAAATCCTTCTATAATCCCTTAACTATAAAGATAGAAAGAAAGTGAGAGCTGAAAGTCACATTTGAAAATATATTTAAGCTACTATATGAATAGGAAAAAATAAAATTGATAAAAATGTTATTATAACATTAACGCATATAGATTAAAATATATAGTTGATATGTAGTTTATACAGAGAAGAACTATGTATGATGTTTTGAACAACACAAAAATGTTATAACACAAACAGATGTAAGTTAAAATCATATACTTGATATGCAGCTTATGCAGAAGGTATATGTATGATGTTTTGAATAACATCTGAAAATCCTGTCAAACATTTAGTTTATTTTTCTCAACATATACCTGAATATCAAAAAAAGAGAGCTTACCGTACTTCAGTGACTCAAGAGGAAAGCTAAAACTATTGACTACATCACGTGGTACTAATTTTAAGTGGAATATCATATAAAAAATTCAGCATATATAAAATATATATACTTCAGCAGTATCAGCTCAAAACCTTTATTGCTTTTATCACTTCATGTAATTTATGACTTAAGCTTTTCATAAATAATGGGGAAAACTTTTGACACAAGAAAAACTGTATAAGTAAATGAATCTATATAATAGAAAAATAAATTCCCCAAAATAGTCAATTTTATATATAATTTAATTATAAATTTTAAAACAGTGTAATTACAGAAAGCATCCTGTCATTTAACAGCTCTGATCCTAGTCCAGGTACTTAACCTTTCTGAAGATTCAAATTTGTAAAATGAAAACAACTATCTACACCTCATGAGCAGTGATGATAAAATGAAATAATTATGCAAAGGACTATCTAATGTCTAACCAAATAGCTAACTTAAGTGTTTATTATTATTTTATTATGTCCTCTCCTTGAAAATATGACCACTAAATGTAAAGTACAGCATAGGGAATATCATCAATAATATAATAATTATGGTGTCAGATTTATTGGGGAAATCACTTTATAAGTTATACAAATACCTATAAATAAATTACTATGTTGTGCTCCTGAAACTAATATGATATTGTATATCAATGATAACTGAAAAACAATTTTTTTCCATGACCACCCAAATTGTCAAACAGACTGTGTTTCATTTTCAATTTTTATCATATTTGGAAAGCCAATCATTATAACTGGCTATGAATCATGTTATAGAAAATACAAAGAATCTTTGCTAAAATGTGCTCTTTAAGCCAGAAGGCTTGTTAAAGAAAAATGAACAACAAAAATACATCTTGTACTTCACATCTACCACATGCAGACATGAAGAAGAAAGTCTCCTTGGTTGATCCACTGTAAGTTCAATGACATTTAGTAAGTTCTGATTGGCTTTTTTTTTAAGATTTTATTTATTATTTTTTAGAGAGAGGGGAAGGGACTGAGATAGAGAGGGAGACAGACATCAAGGTACGGTTACCTTTCACCTGCCTCCAGCCACAGACCTGGCTGGAGACCTAGCTTGCAACCTAGTTATACATGTATGTTGGCTGGGAATCAAACCAGCAACCTTTGGGTCACAGGCCAGCGCCTATCCACTGCGTCACCAACCAGGGCTGATTTTTTTTAATCAGGTAAAGCTCTTTTTTAAAAAATCCTTGCCTGGGGATATACTTACTGATTTTAAGGAGAAAGGAAGGGAGAAAAAGAGAAAGGAACATCAATGTGAAAGAGAGAACACTGGTTGCCTTCTACACACGCCCCAACTGGGGATCAAACCCGCAACCTGGGTATGTGCCCTGACAGGGAATCAAACCTGCAACCTTTTGGTGTATTGGATGACTCTTCAACCAACTGAGCCACTTGGCTAAAGCAACATGTAAAGTTTTAAAAGACAGGCTATAGACTCAACTTACCTGATGGAGATCATTTCCCAATGCATACTCTGCAAAGTAGCCTGGCGCAGCAGATGAGGCTCTAATGGCCTGCCACATTTTGTACTGACAGCCTCCCAAATAGTGAGAGTTGACTCCAGGAAAATGGCCATAGTTTCTGAACACAAAAGCTTTTGGTGTTATCCCTCTGTTTACTATGGTGCTTACTGCAGCTACCTAATAAATTACAAAGTGAACAATACCCATTGTGAGCATCAATATTTGAAATTCATAAAAATTAAATGTTATTTAGTAGGATGAACAAAACCCTACAACTCTACCCATCAAGATAAATGTAAAAATAACTATGATGTTAATGGGAACCCGATCTTTTTAAATAGGTATTTCTTTATAAAGAAGTAGATACAAGGTTGAGATAATTCTGACAAATATAAGATAACAATAAGACATTTTTGACTACATCATTTGACAACTATTTAAAAAGATATTCAAGAAAGCATACATTTATAGGTCTTCATATAATAATTGTTATAAGAAATAGTAGCAACAAACAAAAACTACCTAAAGATATACTATTTTCATAATGTAATTAACTAATTAGTTTCATTTCTATGCTCTTTGAAAACATTATGACTTTTAACAACTGAGACTCTGACTACACAAATTCTCAAGACTTTCTGATCATAGTTAATACTGGCAACTGGTTAATTATTTTTATTGAAAAAAAAACTAACGTTCATCACCTCAGGTTTTAGATTTTATCGATATCAGTTTACATGCTATATTTATAAATGATCTGAAATATTAAGAAGGCCAAAGCTGTTAAGAGTCCTGTGTCAAGCCCTGCTATCATATAAACTAAAGGCCATATCGCAACTGCTATGAGTGTCCAAGTATAGCTCTAGGTGACTATGAAGAAAAGTTAGCCATATACTATAATACAGAAGGCCTTTCTATCAACTGGTGTACAGACAGGCTGAATTAAGGAACATATGGGTGACTATTACATTTATCCTGTGTGAATTATTATTTGAGGGATCTAAAGCTTCCCCACACCCACCCTATTCTTAATTATTTAACACTGGCAATCCCCATAATTTAAAAACAAACAAGAGGCCCCAAAGATACAGGGAAACAAATAAGAGGTATACAGTGCATCCCAAGGTCCTCTTCAAAAGAACCATATGCCTCTCAGTTCATGGCTTCTAAGGCTAAGGCCCTGCATCATCCACTCCACCTACCACTCCAGCCTCATTTCACAAGTTGTCCTTAGATCCTTAGGCTCTAGTCTGTAGGAACTCTTACAAGTACTGCACATCTCTAGAATTCCTCCTACACAGGTCATTTCCTTTGCCAAGAATACCCCTCATCATCCTTCACACTGAGATCTCAAATCTCACTTCCTTGGAGTAGCTTTCCTTCATGTCCCTGTAAATACATACTTTCAGAGAACTATTTTTATGCTCCATAATACTTATTTCAGGGAAACTTTTTCTCATTTGTGCAATCATTTAATTAATGTTACTTTGCCCTACTAGACTATAAGCTCCATGTCTTCATTTACTCACTAATGTATCAAAAGTGCCTAGCACAATTCTGGCACATGGATGCCTAATTAATATCTAAAGAATTGGTGAAAATATAAACAGGAATGAAAGACAAACAGAGAAAGCTATATTTGATTTTTCATGGTTATAGCTTGTTATCCATATATAAATACAAGTTGCATGGAATTCACAGGTGCAGAAATCCTTTATCAAGTAAGTACTATCAAAGAAAATAGAACTCAAGCAATACTCAAATCATTGTGTTTCAAACAAAGAAAGAGAAGCCACACTGAGACTTATTTTAGTAACAATAATACAAGGGGATGTTAAGAAGAACAAAGGAAATAGAAAAGCCAAAGAACTTATATGCATGACTCATGGACATGAACTAAGGGGGGAACTGCTGGAGGAAATGGGGTACTGGGTGGAGGAGGTTCCTAAGACAGTTTTCCTTTAATACAAAGATTTCAACATAAGTATTTCCACCTGACCTTTACTCTAACTAGGTATTACATACTTTAAACTTACCTTAGGACATGTGGGGTTTCTTGCTGTTTCAATCATTAGAGAAGATCCCATTCTATCCCTTTATTGAAGAAGCAAAAAAATTATATCAAAATAATTTTATGTCTTAACATCAGGGAACATACACTATGCAATTATTGTTTGCCCGAGGCTTTGTCAAAGTGCTATGAGGAACCAAATTTAAAATAAGACTATCCTCCAGCAGGCTTATCATCCAATTAATGCACATGAAACAGTGTGTGGTTATTTATTAATCTCTGATTCACACTGCCAAGTATCTATTGTTCTGGGGGAGAGGGGCAATTATATAGGTTGCAGTATCTGAAAAAGATAACATGGAGGTGTAGCTTGAAAAGGACACCAAAACATGCACATTCCAATTCAGGACATAAACAGAGGAAAGGCACAGATACAGAATAAATCTGTGGTTTTCAGGGTCTTCCTGACAGAATAAAGGAGCTGTGTTGGGATAAGGCTGCAGGATGGGTAGGCTAGTTACAGAGGAATCCAAACACCTGATCAGGACATTTAGACTTTAAACTTGTACACTGGCAATTCAAAGCTAATATCACCCCCCCCCCCCCATTTTAAAATCTTTATGGGTGCTATTCAGATAGATGGCAACCTGAGAAGATAGAGGGTTTGTACCCTAACAGACAATCTTAAACTCCATTTTAAATAGCCCCCCCTAAAATGTTTTTAAAGTCATCTGAGTTGGCATATGAATTACTATAACAGTATAGAAATTGTCCTTGGGCAGCAATTTTTATAATCCTATTATAGGGGAATTTTATTCAAAGTGATGAAAAACAAGGATGTACAACCAAGATTACTCAGAAAAGAGTATTACAAATCAATATTACAAGAAAAGTTAAAGGGACTTCTTTAAGAAGAAGAAGAAAGATAAGATTAGAAATATGAATTTTGAAATGGCAGTATCTGTGTATCTATAGACAACTACTTTAAATGTAAATGAATTAAATACCCCTCTTAAAAGATATATGGTGGTTGAATGGATAACAAAACAAGACCCTTTTACATGCAGTCTACAAGAGACTCACTTCAAACTGAGAGACACACGCAAACTGAAAGGAATGAAAAAAGATATTTCATAAAAATGGAAACCAGAAAAAAGCAAGGATATCAATATTTAAAGCAGACAAAGTAAGACTTTAGAACAAAGGCTATAACAAGAAATAAAAAACCCAGCAATTCCACTTCAGGGAATTTATCTGAAGAAATCCAAAACACTAATTCAAAAAACGTTATGCATCCATGCTCACTGCAGCATTTCCAACAGCCAAGGTATGAAAGCAACCTGAGTGTCCATTGACAGATGAGTAGATAAAGAAGTGGTGCATGTATACAATATGACTCAGCCATAAAAATGAGTGAAATCTTGCCATCTGCAACAACATGAATGCATGTAGAGGGCATTGGCTGAGTGAAATAATTCAAAGACAACTTCCATATGATTTCACTTATATGTGCAATCTTAAACAACAAATAAAATTTTTAAAAATCATACACTGCAAAGTATAGAAGGTTTTGTTGTAATGAACCCAATGATACATCTGATTACTAAGCTTAAACTATTAACTGTTTAACAATTCTATGCTTAATGGGTTTTTTTCCTTTGGTTTGTTTTTGCTTTTATTTTTATGCTGAGCTAGTTTACCATGTAGCAACTGTACTGTGCAATAAAGACTGGGAAGACTGTTATGGTTGTAATGTCTATTACAGTTTGTGATAGTAATTCTCTCTAGATCTCAGTGATTTAGTTATGACCAAGCTTTTTATCCTTTGTCATAAAAGGTGGCTTTCCAGGTGACTATTTTAGTGCATATCAAAAAGAAGAATGTATAGTGTGTAACTCTTGATTCACTTTGAATTTAATATATGTATGTATTAAATATATATATAGCAATAAAAATAAATGAATTAAAATAAAATAAGGCTTGTTAAGTACTTTTGTCTGAGGCTTGCCTTTTGAAACTCTGACACCACCATTATGGGATAAAGTACAAGATGAGAATGACGATGTGGAGAGAGAAACCACTGTCCCAACCGGTTCAGCTGATCACTGCCAATAGCCATGGGAGTGAATTTAAACAAGAATAGAATAAACACCCTCAAAACTAAGAAGCATGAGACTGAATCATCATTTTAAAAACACCAAGTTTTAGCAGTGGCCTGCAAACCCAAAGGTCACTGGTTCCATTCCCCAGCCAGGGCACATAACCAGGTTGCAAGCCAGGTCTCCAGCCAGATCCTTAGATGGAGGCAGGTGAAAGGCAACCATACATTGATGTCTCTCTCTCTGCCTCTCTCTCTACCCCTTCCTCTAAAAATAGTAAATAAACTCTTTTTTAAAAAAAGCTTTTAAAAACACCAACTTTTAGAGTTGTTTGTTTTGCAGCAAAGGTTGAGTGGAAAAGTTGAAAAAGGAAAAGACTACTGATCATTTAGAAAGTTTATCAATGATGTGATTAGAAATAAAAAAGCCATGCCCTGGCTGGTAGCACAGTGGATAAGGCGCCGGCCTGCAAACTCAAAGGTTGCTGATTCGATTCCCCAGCCAGGGCACATAACCAGGTTGCAGGCCAGGTCTCCAGCCAGGTCTGTAGCTGGAGGCAGGTGAAAGGCAACCATACACTGATGTCTCTCTTTCTGCCTCTCTCCCTTTCCCTCTCTCTGAAAATAATAAATAAACTCTAAAAAGAAAAAAAAAAAGAAAAAAGCCTTTGAAGGAGCATCAGTGAAATAGCAATATGCAAACACATGAAGATATTCTAATTAGTAACAAAAGGAAAAAAAACTTCATAGCACAGAGGCTGATTATATGGTAAATTTTCAAGTCTTCATTACAATTTTTTTTACCAGTACTATGACTTTATGATGAGAATATAACTTTTTTTAAATAGGCACAAAATAAGACCCAAAAATAAGCAATGAACAACATTAATCATTGTTAAGATCATTCAACTGGAAAGATGCCATTATTCCAAAAATAACTGCTACATTTCATGCAATTTAAATAAAAATATAAGTGGGATTTTTTAAATAAAAAAAGTAACCTAAGATTCACTCTGGAGATAAAATGAAAATAGACTACAGATTTGTGAAAATCAATATAAAAACATTATGGAAAGGATCAATAACTACACAATGACTTTGGACTAAAAATGTTAAAATCAGTAATAAAACAAAAAGCTTGAACATAGACTCTAATGTAGATAAGAATTTAAAATATGACAAATTTGGTGTTTCAAATCAGTGGAAAAAAGAAAGGAAAAATACTTGGTAATAGCTAATATTCAAATAGGAATATTTGAATTAACATTGGTGTGAAAAACTAAGTCTGATCCCCTTACACTATAGATCAAAATAAACTTCAAGTGACAAGTTTTAAAAACAAAATTAATTAAACCTTAGGGCTAGAAATTCATAAAGATGTACTTTATTTTAATGTAAAAAACCTTTCTAAACATGAAAGCAAAGTTAAAAAAGATGTGACTAAATATTTTAAATTCCTCTAACATTTAAAAATAGTTAATTAAAAAACACAACAAACTTATAAATGTTTAATATATTTACAATATAGTGAGGAATGCCCTTATAGGAAATGAGAAAATTTTAAGCCTTTGAAATTCAGAAAGAAATATATATATATATATATATATATATATATATATATATATATAAAACAAAACACAAAAACTGTTCCAGTTCATTAATAAAGTGATGCAAATTTGAAACCTAGTTTAAAAATCCCTCAAACTGACAGTTTTAAAATTAAAATACTTGATTAAATAAAAATACAAATTGATGCTAGCAGGTAAGTAAATTGGGTCAACTGTTTTGAAGAATAATTCATACACACATGACACTTACATATTATATCTATCATACGTCTAATAATTTTTAAACGTATGTTTTCTGACCTAAAAGTTCTAGAAATTTACCTTAAAGATATAATCCAAGATTTAAGTACAGATATAGGATGTTCACTTGAACTTCACTTTAAACTGTAAATATTTCTCAAGTATGCTTCTTTTCCAATAGGGAATTTATTACATAAAAAATGGTACATCCATAAAATAGGACAGTGGACAACTATTAAAACACATCTCAGAAAACAATGACAGGAAATCATTCATGAGAAAATGCTATGGTAAAAATGCAGGATCAGAATTACATATTCATTACCATCCCAATTTTGTTAAGGGTATGAAGCACATGTATAATCACAACACCATATGCTGTACACAAAACATTTATTTGTAAGAAATTCTAAAAAAATGTACATCACCATGTTAATAGTGTGATTATATATGTTATTTTCAATGTTTTCTTCATATGTTCTCTATTTCCTATATAATTATTTAAAAACACATCAGCATTGGCCCAGTAATTATGCATCTTATAAACTGATCTATATCGCAAGGTTTATAGCTCTAAATATTAAGATTGTGGATAATTTTAAGTTTCTACATATTGCTTCTAGTTTTGAAAAGCAGATATAATAGCTTTGTTGTGCTTTGAAAAAATGTTTAAAAATTAATGTTTAGGAGAATATCTGTTAATGACTTCTGAGGAAGACTAATAAGGTAAGTAAAAGCAATACAATGAAGATATGGTCTATACACAATATGGTCTCAATTTTTTAAAAGGCAATTGCAACTTTTATATGCAAATCTCACACATACAAACCCAAGAAAATAGTGACCAAAACAGATTCACCAAAATATTAATAGTAATTATCTCTAATTAGTAGGCTCAGTAATTCAATACTCCTTATTTTTTCAGCATTTTTCTAATCATTATATGCAATGTTACTCAGAGAATCAAAATGTTTTTAAAGAGGATAATTATAACTTACTTAAGAATATTTTCCCATGTTTGACTGTCATAAAATGCATGGCTCCAACTCATTTTGACTGTTCCAACAATGACATTTTGTGAAAACACATCTGTTCCTAATTTTCGATAAAGTTCCTCACATTCATCCAGAGGCATATGAAATAATCCCAACATAAATGCTAATATAGCACCTGAAAGAAAAAAATCTTTAGTTTTTGTCAGTTGGTGTTTGTAACTTGATGTTACAAGTCATTTAACCTTACATTAAATCATTTAAAATTAAGATAGCGTGGTAGAGAATGTCCTTTCTAACCTTTATAAGTTTTGGTCACAGAACACAGTATATTTGGCAGAAGCATTAAAATAATTGTTTCTTCAGGTTGGTCCTGGGAACTAATATAATTGAAGAAGTTAGGTTTCTAGGATATCCTTTTTCAAAGCGGTCTTCATATCCTAGCTGCAATTGGTAGGACATGCTGCCACCTAGCGTACCTAACTGGCCTTACTCTGAACTAACTAGAAAATTTGGAGGAAGGTTTAACAGGGTGGGAGACATTGGATAAGACCTGTGCTTACGTTGAGATTGCAATGCAAGAGAAAATAGAAAATCATTACCATATTGTATTTTACATATTTTATTATACTTAATCTTATTCTAGTAAAAGGTAAGAGATTATATATTAAAATACACTGTATGGCATAATTATATAATAGATATATTTCTTTTCAATTTGTAGAAAAGTTGTAATTAACACAAGAAATAACTTGCCAAAAATCAAGTTTCTTTCCTTTTAAGTAGACTACTATATAAATAAGCAGGTAATTTTTTTTATTTTAATTTTATTGTTGTTGTATTACATTCATCCCTTTTTTGCTCCCTTCTGTCCCCCTCCCCACCCACCCATTCCCCCCAAAGTCAATCCCACCTGCTGTCCATGTCCATGGTTCCTTTATACTAGGTTCTTGTCTAAGCTGCTCCCCTTCTTTGCCTCTACCTCCCCCCTCCCCCCAACCCCGTTCCCCCTGACCACTGAAGGTCTATTCCTTGGATTCATATACTTGGTTCTGTTTTGCTTGTTGTTAGTTTTGCTCATTATTGTCCCGTAATGGGTGAGATCATAGGATATTTGTCCTTCACTGACTGGCTTATTTCACTAAGCATAATACTCTCCAGTTCCATCCATGTTGTTGCAAAGGGTACAAGTTCCTTCTTTCTTTCTAAGCAGGTATTTTTTAAAAACTGAATTTTCTTCAACTGGTAAGGGTATCCATCACCCTTGTATTAAGTATGTACTTATTAACTTTAAAGAAATTGTAAGTGATACAAAAGTTCTACACTAGAATACACAAAATGAAAAAAGAAAGTTTGTAAGTACTGTATTATAAATTAAGTTTAACATAAGCTAGAAAACAATGGAAAAGACATATTGTGTGATTAATACAGAAATGTACATATCACATCAACTGATATTCCCCTACAAGGGGAATCTTTGTGACTAAATTCTCTTTACCGAACACCCACCTACTAAGAATACTGTCAAAGCAAGAAGTTACCTTGTAGGTATGTTTAAATGTTTGAATTGCTTAGGACCATTATAAAATATTTTTTAAAAAGTGTCAAAGTAATAGCTTCAAAAAAAAAAAATACATATATATATACATATATGTACGAAAAACAGCCCTGGAAAATGTCTCTTCAAGAAAATTTTTCATAGTTAAATCAAATTGGGGTATACACATTATTTTCCAATTTTGAAAGTCACAATGCACTTTTAACATACTAAAAGATTTCAGAAGTGCCTATGTAAAGAAACCACTTTAACTTCATTTAACCCAACATTTCCAATACGCTAACATCTTGAGGAATTAGTATTCAGCATAACATCACAGAAATCACTTATTTCCTATGCTTTTGAACCATTCCTGCAACTGTTCTCTTTTAGTTTTCACAACTTCTCATACTTGACACAGATAATGTGGGCATATCACCTGATTTTGTTGCTAGTGGTCTTTAGAACTATTATAATTCATAAATAAGAAAATCTATGAAGATAAACTAAAGTGAGAAGTTATCATATTAAACAATAAAATACACAGCAAGGATTTGAAATCTTAATAGTCCTTGAATGTTACCTGGGAGATAAGCAATTAGCAATAGGTATCCTGAGAGACTTATATGAAGGGGTGGGAGTTGTTGGGGATGGGGAATAGATAGGTGGGAGAGCTGGGGTAAGGAAACAGAAAAACAAAACGAAGACTAAAACAAAATTCAGCTGATGGAGAGTCAATAAAAACTAAAATTATTCCGTACAATTGTATTTCAAGTTGCCAATTTCTTCTATGCAAACATGACACTATAAATTTTAAATATGTATCAACTAGCAGTATTAAAAATAGCTTTAATAAACATAGATTCTCACATTTATCCATTTAAATTCTGACTTCCAACAAACAGATTAAAGAAAATGATAGAAAAATTAATCATCTCACAGAGGGACACCTCTCACAAATAAGTATAATCTTATTCATCTTTAATATTCTATTGGTTCAAATACAATTTGAGTACCTACTGTTCTTCCATTTTATTACTATCCTTAAGGCAACTATACCATAAAGCAGTAATTCATAAATTGTAACTTGTTGTTCTGACTTATTTTAAAAATATTAAACTTTTTAAAATATTAACTTAGTCCCAATAAATAGCTTTAGAAGTTCATTAAGCAAACCAAAGGCTTGTCCATCATTAAAACACGGAATTAATACTCACCATTGAAAAGAATGATCTTGTTTAATGTTCTTTTTCTTAATGTACTGCTAATAAGTACCATTCCCATAATAATAATTACCTGTGCTTACACCACAAATGTAATCAAACAGCTGATGAACTGGCTTCTGAGTAAGCTCAACTAATTTTCGCAGTGTCTGAAGAGCAACCAAACCCCTATAGAAAACAAAGATAAAAGGAGAATTCCTGTTTCAAGGAAAGAGAAGTTATTGAACAAAACAATCCTAAAAATTGCTTTTCTAGCTTATATGTTAACAAGAAAACTAATATAATTTAGCATCAGCAAAAGTTGCTGAAGTTTTTAAGGTGACTTTTAAATATCCAATATCTAAATAATGGTACAAAACCTGTGCTATAGCTGCACATTTAAAAATTTATACTAATATCTAGGCTACAAAGATATGCCAATGTAAGATTTAACAATAATAATGCCAATATAAGATTTAAAAAAAAAAAAAGCCCAACTGCCTTGGTTGGGTAGCTCAGTTGGTTGATGTTGTCCTGGCTGCAAGTCCAGTCCCTGGTCAGGGCACACACAAGAATCAACCATTGAATGCATAAATAAGTGAAACAACAAACTGATGTTTCTCTCTCTAAAAATTAATCAACAACAACAAGTAATAAAGATAAATAAAAATGCCCCAATTGTGGAAAATACTTAAAGCCTCCACTCACCAGTTTGGGGGGGATGCCATACATTGGTTTCTTCTCTTACCAATGTAGCTGGTCACCTATGCTTCTATACAATTTTGTTTCATACATTTCATTAGTTGTATTTTTAAGCTTTTATTCATTTTTTAAAACTCTTAACCTTAGAACAATGTTCTACATTGTATGTATTAATTTAATTTATGCTACTGACTTTAATTTCTGGATCTTCTTTACCAAAGGCCACAAATAACTTCACAATGAATCTGAAAGATGAAACAACCTAGGAAATGTAGGTCAATTCAGGGTATGTGTAAGCCAATTAAGGGCAGACAATTCTGTTTTGATAAGTTTTGAATATTTATTTTTCAATTATAGTTGACATAAAATATTATATTAGTTTTAGGTGTATAACATGATTAGACATTTATGTAACTTACAAAATAATCACCCCGGTAACTCAAGTAACCTATCTGGCACCATACATAGTTATTACAATATTATTGACTATATTTCCTATGCTGTCCTTTATATATCCATAATTATTTTGGAACTACCGCTTTGTATTTCTGAATCCTTTTACCTTTTTCACCCATTTCCATCACCTTCCCACAGGCAACCATCAATTTGTTCTCTGCATCTATGAGTTTGTTTTGTGTATTCATTTATTGTGTTTTTTTAGATTGAACATTTAACTGAAATTTCCTGGTATGTGCCTTTGTTTGACTTATTTCTCTTAGCAGAGAATGTGACGATATAATGAAACATCATAATCCCAAAACAATGTGTGGAGCAGAGAAGTTCTGGAATACAGTAGTGGTTAGACACCACGAAATAAAACTGAGAGTGCCAAATTGTACTTTGATAATGCTAATAGGAAGTCACTAGAAAATCAAAATTGCTGATGTTAATAATAATTGCAAGAAGTAATGTAGATATGAAGTGTTAAGAGAACATAAGATGGCTTATAGGAAAGCTATGTTATGAATTCAAGGTGAGGCATGAATTAAAGATAATGCTGGGTAAAATATATTTAACATTATGACCTCTATTATTTATTCATTTAATAAAACATGCTTATATAACAGCCCTGGCTGGTGGCACAGTGGATAAGGTGCCGGCCTGAGAACCCGAAGGTCGTTGGTTTGATTCCTCAGCCAGGGCACATAACAAGGTTGCAAGCCAGGTTTCCAACCAGGTCCATAGCTGGAGGAAGGTGAAAGGCAACCATAGATTGGTGTGTCTCTCTCAGCCTCTCTCCTTTCCCCTCTCTCGAAAAATAATAAATAAAATATTTTTTTAAATAACAGGCATATAATAGTCACATAGAAAAAACATTTGAAGAAATAAAACAAAATGTTAAAAATAATCGCAATCCTGAGCTACACCTTTACTTTATATATATTTTTTCTCCCAAGTTTTACTTGCATAATGAGAAAGAAAACTATTTGTAAATGCTATATTTAGAAATTAACTCAGCATAAATTTAAAAACAAATATACCTGCCATGTTGGTTCTATATGCCTAACACTGTACTAGGCCTTTTTACACCAAAGAAATAACAGCTAAGAATTCTCATTTTTTACAAACCCTCATACCTTACTCCTTTCAACACAAATTTCCCATTCCGGCTGCTTTCTCACTTTCTCCTGAACCAAAATTTCTCTCAACAGCAGCATTATTGACACGTGGGGATGGATAACCCTTTGTTATAGAGGGCTATCCTATGCATTGTAGGTACTCTGCAATAACTGTCTTCTCACTAAATCCAATGGGCAGTCCCCCAGTTGTGACAACCAAAAATACCTCCAGACACAAATGTATTCTAGAGGGAAAAGATATCTCCAGTGGAGAATCACTGATCTAATCCTACCTTCTTCCTAACCCACCTCTAGGTTTTCCCAAATTATCTTCACTCCAATTTCATATGACTGTCAACATCCCATTCTAGGAAGTCAACCACCAATCATAAAGCTCTTTTTCCCATTATCTCTCTCATTCTAAACAAACATGTGAATGCTCTTTGATGGTCCTCTTTCAGAGTTCCACTTAAATGTTACTTCTTCAAAAAGAAGACACAGTCTTGCTCACTCTTTGAAATAGAACTGTTACTCTCTACCCCTTTACCTTGCTTTTATTTTCTTCATAGCACTTATTACTAAATAATATATTTTTTCTATTTGTTGTCTCTTTCCTTCTCTAGAATAGAAATAGAAAAGAACAGAATAGAATAGATGAAGACTTGGATTTTTTCTGTTTTATTTACTGAGTCAAACCAGGATCTAACTCAGTATTTAGAACATAGTAGGCATTTAATCAATACTTGTTAATTGATTCAATGAATGACAACATCCCTCCCAACTCTCTTGAACTTAATGGCAGAGAGGTTTGGCTTCTTCCTACTCCTCAGTGAAATTCCTTACTCAGTTAACTGCCACTTTCCCTACTTCTTATCACTTGGAACTAATTCTATGAATTAGAATGATTCCCTCCAATTCATTACAACTTTATCACATGAATGATGTCCACCTTCTTGGATTATTTCACTTCCCTAAGAACAATCCAAAAGGCCACCTAATAATTTGCTCTCAATCAAGTCTCTCTTAATTTACTAACTAAGCACTTCTATATGAAAGTATGATACCTTATATTCGACATGCTCAAATCAGATCTCCTTCTCAGTATCAATTACCTCCTCCCCTATCCCTGCAAGTCTGTCCTAGTCACCCAAAGGGTTTATACTTAAGAGTGACCCCCTTTTCCTTCAATTTTTAAAAATGTATTGTTCCTTTCTCTTGTTTCCCACTTGCTACACCTCTTAGTAATTTATTTTCCTCTACCTAGATTATTAAATAGACTACTTCTCTCATCACTCACATTAAAGGTTTTGGCTCACATGCAGGGCTACAGAATTTAACAAAAAATAAAGGTAGTAACATACTGAAGAGTGATTGGCAAAGCAGGTATACCAGAGAAGGAAGTTAGAGATAAATTAATCTAATAACAATAGGCAAGGCATATACCATGAATCTAAGAGGTAAGAGTAGAGATGGCAGGGAACTGGAAACCAAGCTAGAAAATCTGGGGCAAAGGTCCATAAAACCAAGCCAAAGACTCTTAACTAACAAGTAGTAAGAAACTAGACAGACAAAGACAGAATATGAAGCACTCATGGACTGCCAGAAGAACAAAGGCTGGCAGTAAAATTATCTTCTTCTGAGCTAATAATGCATTTAATGATTCTTGTGTAGCACCAGAATTGGCATCTGCAAATGAAGATGTTGGGAGTCAGGATCTTACCGATATAGGCTCATTTTATAACCATCACTTTAATAAATGACTAGTTGACATATGGGTAATATACATATAATGAAAGAGTGAACATTAAAATAATGCCAAGATTTTAAGAGAACCTTGGTTGACAAATTGTCCTAAAGTACCAAAACTGTCTGAAAAGACCAAACTAAAATAAAAATACTAGGTCAAATTAAAATTAAAAAATTCAGATGTGTTAAAAAGTTCCAAAATTGATAAATTAAGAAAAACTGTTTCCTGTTTTATTTTAAAAATTCACTACTGTAATGATATAATTACACCAATTGTTTTTTTTAATTCCTAAGGTTGAAACGGGGTTGCAGTTTTTAAGTCATATTTTCAGTCTTACCTTGTTCCTCCACCATCAATTGTGAGAATTCGAATTCCTCTTCCTTTCACTGGATCCACATAACCAATTAAAGCCAAGATTTCTCTAACTGCAGCCTGAAGAGTTTCATCTTTAATTTGTCTCAATCGTAATAAATATGGAATAATTTTCTCCTATATTGAGAAAAAGATTTATTTTTGTCAAATCAAAAGTGAAAATACACAATTATTTGTAACCAGCACATGTACTCCATCACATGCAAACGAGGTGTCAGTACTTACTACTTTCACAGTATTCTTAGATGATACATTAATGCTTGACATATTAATGTAAAAATTATTATATAAGCCCTGGCTGGTATCACTGTAGATAAGGTGCCGGCCTGTGAACCCAAAGGTCGCAGGTTCGATTCCCCAGCCAGGGCACATAACCAGGTTGCAAGCCAGGTCTCCAGTCAGGTCTGTGGCTGGAGGCAGGTGAAACGCAACCATACATTGATGTCTCTCTCCCTCTCTGCCTCTCTCCCTTCCCCTCTTTCTAAAAATAATGAAATAAAATCTTTAAAAAAAAATTATTATATAGAATACACTTGTCTTAATATCTGGGTCAAAAATTAACCTCTATCCAAATATTTCCTTTAAAGATGCAATGCTTAACAATTAAGAGAAAATATTAATTTGCTTAACAAAAGTTTATAAACAATGTTACAACAAAAAGTTAACATTATAAATTTTATACAATATTTTGTTTAGAACCCAAAGTTATGATGAAACTGCTTCATGGTAATTATGGGAAATTAAACTTGCTATTGAAAAAAAAAACATTTTGCATACAACTGAACATGGAACACAAGGGTAGCTCACAATAATATACGAACAAACGTTACTTAATAAATCAAGTTAAGGGAGAAGGCAAATGCTGACCACTACAATGAAAATTAGTTTAAACAAACCTGGGACTTCAAGATGCCAGGCATTCAACTTTGCATTACTGAATAGAGGCAGGAACTTAAGTCCTAGGGTTCTATGTTGAGTTTATCAGACTCCCCTCTAGGTTCTATGCACAGAAGCATCTTATCCAGTCAGTAACCCAAATTTAAGTATCAAAGGAACAGGTGAGTGGCAGCCATACCTGTACTCCGTAACCTCCAGTAAGTCAAATAACTTCCTAATGTATCATCACTCATTTTGTTTCTTTTGTTTTTCTGTTTTTTTTTTGTTTGTTTGTTTGTTTTAAGATTTTAATTTACCTCTTATGTGTCCCGCATCAGAGGACCTGGCCTACAACCCAGGCATGTGCCCTAATTGGGAATCAATCCAGTGATCCTTTGGTTTGCAGGCTGGTGCTCAATCCACTGCACCACACCAGCCAGGGATCTTTCTTTTAAAAAATAAATCAAATCTAAAATACTTTTAAATCAAACTTTTTTCAATTTTTTGTTTTATTTGTCCTTGCTTAGTGTTGACCTCCAAGGTCCTATGAGAGGAACCACAGCAATGGTGGAGAATGATGTTAATTCCCCTCCTGGTTAGCACAGAACAGTCTCTTTGTAAGACCATCTAGATAGCTTGATTTAAAAAACAAAAAAGTGCCATGGGTTTAAAAGCACTAAAATCTATGAGTTCATAATGATACTAAAGAAAAAAAATGCCCAAACGCAAGTGACAATTGAGGCAGCTTTCAAAGTAACTCTGTACTTTGAAAATTGGTGACCAGAAAGATAATAATCATTTCTCACTGTTTTCCTGCAAAATTTATATTTGAGAATAGCTTAGTAGCCACACGGGAGTGCACAGGAGCCTGCAGCAAGACACTGTAGAACAGCTGCCACTTGCAGAGCTTGCTGTGTGAAAACTGCTACCCTTGGCTCGGCCAGATTGGAGGCGTGGCATCTGGAATCAGCCCTGACTGTGACAGACTCTAAATTGCTAGCCCCCCCCCCCCTCCCTAAGCCGCTTAAACCTAACTGCAGATTACAGAGACTTGATGAAGGGAAAAAGGCAGGCACAGGAAATAGAATGCTGCTAAATGAAAAACAGCCTGTCTAGGCTGGACTACGAAATGATCTGGCATCACCAGGGGAAAAGCCAGAAAGAGAAGAAAGGGGAAGAGAACCCCAGATACTATGAAGATGAAATATACTGATACCTCCTACACGAATTATGAATCCCCAGCAAATCCTTTTTAACATTAATTTCTTGTCCTCACAAAAAGTGCATTTTAAGTAACCAATGTTTATATTATAGTATATCTCAAATCTCAATTACACCTCCTCTCTCTCACTCCATATTACCATCCAATTTATGCTTCTCACTTTTGTTTTAAATTCTTTCTTTCCTGCTACAACTCATTTCTATTCTCCACTCTAATTATATCCCCTCTCCAACCTCTCAAAACCATTATTTTTCTTTTTATCAATAGCCATCACACACTCCTTTTTCTTTTCTGTTCATAAAATATACCAGTTTTCTCCTCAGCTTGACTATTCAATGCTCAATGAGAGTGGATACAGAGGCAGCTGTGGCATCTTTGCAAACTTATTTATAGGACTTCACTATTCTGGTATTTCAAATCTCAAATCTTAGGATCCC
Organism: Noctilio leporinus; assembly: GCA_004026585.1. Lineage (NCBI taxonomy): Eukaryota > Metazoa > Chordata > Mammalia > Chiroptera > Noctilionidae > Noctilio > Noctilio leporinus. The sequence goes on along the minus strand of PVIW01002511.1, from coordinate 146,333 downwards.
CCACTCCTACTCCACTCATACTTTCCTCCAACCTTTTCCTCCTTTCATTTCCAATTAGAGTTTTTCCCTATCAAAGCCTGGGCCCAGCTCCTCACTCCTGATATTCCTCCTCCCTATATCACCTCAAAATTACTTTACTTTCCTCCACACAACTCTTAAACTTCTCTTTCTCTGTGATTTTCACATCACATTCCCAACCTACCTATTGTAATTATGTTTGTGGATAGTGCTGTGGTGAAACGTATTCACTAATTTGGTTCCTTTTTTCTCTTTTTTCTAATTCAACTTCTTGTTGTTTGTGTATTTTTTCTCTCACACAGTACATATATACATATGCATATGCATACATACATATATACATATATATATATATATATAACATCTGCTTAGGCTTAGTACTGTACACTCGCCCTTTCTTGCTTCATTCTGATCCACCCCCAATTTCTTTACAAGAGAAATATTTTGCTTTATTTCTCTTAAAGCCTTGTCACTTCTCTTTACTATCATTGTTTCCCCCTCTCATCTTTCAAAAGTCATTTATAACTCAGTAAGTCAACTCGATTGTTTTTCCTCCCATACAACAGTCTTAATCTCTTTATATCCTTATTAACACTGACTCGGTTGTAGCTGAGAATGTGATTGAGGGTGAGGGATATTATTAAGGGTGTGGGAATGTTGCCTGACTCATTTGCAGTTGAAAGAGTGAATGACAGTGGAGGATATCTTTGAAGGTGTGGTTATTTTACCTGGACTACTGTTTCTGTTTTAGGAGCAGCTCAGTAACAGTATATGAGAAGTGGTAGAAGGAATGTCTCTCAATCAGCCAGCTGTAGAGAAAAACTCATCCAGGAGCAACACATCAGACAAATCCAAGATACAACCAGACAGCCCAAATTAAAGACATACAAAGGACATCCCAAGAGTAGCAAGTTCAGGGCATCTAGGAGACTAAACCACTGAATACCACAAGTCCCCTACCACAGAAGGACACTCCACGAAGACAGGGAGTTTTACCAGATTTATCTAAGAAATAAAAACAAGCAAGAAAGACACCTAAAATGGGGAGAAAAAGAAACAGTCCATCATTAAAAGGAAAAAGAGGAATCCCCAGGGAGACTGCTAAATGAAATAAGAAACAAGCAAACTATTGACATGAAATTCAGAACAATGGTTATAAGAAAGCTCAATGAGCTCAAACAAAACTACAAACAACTCCAGGGGAACTACAAAGAACCCCAGAAAAACTAAAAGGAACTTACTGATAATTATACCAACATCAAAAAGGACATATAAATCATCAATAACAATCAGAAAGAAATGAAGAATACAATTTCTGAACTGAACACAGTAAAAGGAATCAAAAGCAGGTTAGAGTAAGCAGAGGATTGGATCAGCAAGCTGGAGGACAACATAGAAAAAAATTTGCAGATAGTGCAACAAAATGAAAAAAGACAGAAAAAGAATGAAGAGGTTTCAAAGAAACCTACAGGACAACACGAAACACAATAATATCCCTATCATAGGGATGCCCAAAAGAGAAGAAAAGCAAAGGATAGAAAACCTGTTTGCCAAAGTAATGACAGAAAACTTACCTAACTTGATGAGTGAAAAAAGTTCAGGAAGCACAGAGGGTCCCAATGAAGATGAACCCAAACAGGTCCACTTCAAGATACATCATAATTAAAACAGCAAATTTCAAAGACAAGGAGAGAATCCTAAAGGTGGCAAGAGAGAAACATCTAATAACATATAAGGGGGCTCTGAAAAGGCTATCAACTGATTTCTCAACAGAAACACTACAAGCCAGAAGACAACTGCAAAAAGATATTCTAAGCAGTGAAAAACAAAGGCCTGCAACTAAGACTAGTCTATCCAGCAAGGCTCTCATTCAATATCAAAGGTGAAATAAGCAATTTCCCAGACAAAAGAAGGCAAAAAGAATACATCTCCACCAAGCCAGTGTTGCAAGACATGATAAAGGATCTGCTTTAAAAAGATTAAGAAACAGAGACTCAGAGAGAAACACAGATACAAAGGAGAAAAATGTCAATGAGTAAGTACCTATCAATAATAACCTTAAACATAAACAGTTTAAATGCACCAATAAAAGACATAGCGTACCTGAATGGATAAGAAAACATGACCCACATATACGCTGTCTACAAGAGACCACCTCAGAATAAAAGGTGGACAGAAACTGAAAGTGAAGGGATGGAAAAATATATTTCAAGCAAATGGACATGAAAAAAAAAAGGCTGGGGTATCAATTCTTACACCAGACAAAATAGATTTTACAATGAAGGCCATAAAAATAGATCAAGAAGGACATTTCATAATACTTAAGATAACAATACAGCAAGAAGGTAAAATCTTTGTAAACATATATGCACCCAGCATAGGAGCACCGAAATATGTAAGGAAAATCTTGGAGGACTTCAAGAAGGATATCAACAGCAACACATTAACAGTAGAGGATTTTAATACCCCACTGTCAACAATGGACAGATCTTCCAAGGAAAGAAACACCAAGGATATTGTGGCATTGAACAACACGCTAGATGAAATGTACTTAACTGATATGTACAGAACTTTTCACCCCAAAGAAGTAAAAATACACATTCATTTCAAATGCACATGGAACATTCTCTAGGATAGACCACATGGTAGACAAGCTGGTGGCGAGACAAGCCTCCACAAATTCAAGAAAAATTGTAGTTAAAGCAAGTATATTCTCAGATCATACTGGCTTGAAACTAGAAACCAACCTCAAGGAAAAAACCAAAAGCATTCTAATTCATGGAGACTGAATAACATGCTATTAAATAATGAATGGGTTAACAATGAGATCAAAAAAGAAATCAAAAAGCTTCTGGAAACAAATGAAAATAAAAACACAACAGCCCAAAACTTATGGGACACAGCGAAGGCAGTACTCAGAGGGAAATTCATAGCAATACAAGCCTACCTAAAAAGGTTAGAAAAAGCTCATACAAACAACCTTAGCATAAAGCTATAAGAATTAGAAGTGGCTGGTGGCACAATGGATAAGGTGTCGGCCTGCAAACCCAAAGGTCGCTGGTTCGATTCCCAGCCAGGGCACATAACCAGGTTGCAAGCCCAGTCTCCAGCCAGGTCTGTGGCTGGAGGCAGGTGAAAGGCAACAATACATTGATGTCTCTATCTCCCTCTCTGCCTCTCCCCCTCCCCCCTCTCTGAAAATAATAAATAAAATCTTAAAAAAAAAAAATTAGAGGAGTAACAACAAAAAATGCCCAGGGCAGCTACAAGGATGCAAATAATCAAGATCAGAGCAAAATTAAATAGCAAAGAGGCTAAAAGTACAATTCAAAGAATCAATAAATCCAGGAGCTGGTTCTTTGAAAAGATAAACAAAATGGACAAGCCTTTAACCAGGTTCATCAAGAAAAAAAAGAGAGAGAGCCCAAATAAACAAAATCAGAAATGACAGAGTAGAAACCACAACTGATACCACAGAAATACAAAGGACTGTAAGAAATTACTACATATAACTATATGAGAAGAAATTTGACAATCTGGTGAAATGGACAAATTTCTGGAAATGTATAATCTACCAGAACTGAATCAAGAAAAAGCCTAAAGCCTGAAAAGACCAATAACCAATAGTGAAATGGAAGCAGTAATCACAAAACTACCAGCACACAAAAGCCCCAGACTGGATGGCTACAGAGGCAAATTTTACCAAACATTTAGGGAAAAACTAACTCTCACCCTTCTCAACCCATTCCAAAAATTCCAAGAGGGAAGACTCCCAAATGGTTTCTATGAGGCCAATATTATTCTAATCCCAAAACCAGGTCAAGACACAACTAAGAATGAAAACTATAGGCCAATATTGCTGATAAACATAGATGCTAAAATCCTCAACAAAATATTGGCAAACCGGATCCAGCAATACATTAAAAAGATCATACACCATGATCAAGTGGAATTCATCCCAGGGATGCAAGGATGACACAATATTTGCAAATCAATAAACGTAATACATCACATAAACAAAATGAAAGACAAAAACCATATGATCATATCAATAGATGCTGAAAAAGCATTTGATAAAGTGCAGCATCCATTTATGATTAAATTGCTCAGCAAACTGGGAATAGAGGGAGCATACCTCCACATAACAAAGGTCATATATGAGGAGCCTATAGCCAGTATCATATTCAATGGACAAAAACTAAAAGCTTTCCCCCTAAGATCAGGAACAAGGCTGTCCACTCTCTCCATTTCTGATCAACATTGTTTTGGAAGTTCTACCCATAACAATCAGAAAATAAAAAGGAATCAAAGGCATCCAAACTGGAAAGGAAGACGTAAAACTGTCATTATTTGCAGATGACATGTGACATTGTACATAGAAATCCTATAGACTCCACCAAAAAACTACTTGACCTAATAAGCAAATTTAGTATAATAGCTGGATATAAAGTCAATATCCAGAAATAAAAGGCACTTCTGTGTACAAACAATGAAATATCAGAGATACAAGCTAGAAAAAAAATCTAATTTATTATAGCAAGAAGAAAAATAAACTACTTAGGAATAAACTCAACCAAGGAAGTAAATGACCTATACTCTAAAAACTACAAAACACTACAGAAATTAAGGAAGATACAAATAAATGGAAGCATATACCATGTTCATGGATGGGAAGAATTAACATCATAAAAATGTCCATACTACCCAAAGCAATTTATAGATTCAATGCAATCCTTATTTAAATATCAATGACATATTACATAGATGTAGAAAAAATACTTCAAAAATTTATATGGAGCCAAAAATGACCATGAATAGCCACAGCAATCTTGAGAAAGAAGAACAAGGTAGGAGGAATCACAATATAGGACTTAATCTATATTACAAAGCCACTGTAATCAAAACAGCCTGGTACTGGTGTAAGACCAATGGAACAGAATAGAGAGTCCAGAAATAAACCCTGGACTCTATGGGTAACTAATATTCAGCAAAGGGGGAAGGAACACAAAATGGAGTGCAAAAAGTCTCTTCAACAAGCGGTTGAGAGAATTGGCCAAGAGCATGCAAAGAAAGAAACTATACCACCAATTTACACCAAACACCATAATAAACTCAAGATGGATAAAAGACTTAAACATAAGCCATGCCACCATAAAAGTCGTAGAGGAAAACATCAGCAGAAAAATTGCAGATATCCAACACAGCAAAAGTTTCACTGATTTTTCTCCCATAGCAAGGAAAATAAAGGAACCAATAAACAAATGGGACTACATCAAACTGAAGTTTCTTTCTGCTCAGCTAAAGAAAACATCAGTAAAATTAAAAGGGAATCAACCATATAGGAATACATATTTGCCAACAACACCTCAGATAAAGAATTGATCTCCAAAATATATAAAGAAGTTATATGACTTAACACCAGAAAGACAGACAGCCCAATTAAAAACTAGGGAAAGAACCTGAACAGACACTTCCCTGAGGAAGACATACAAAAAGCCTACAGACTTATGAAAGAATCCTCAACATTGTTAGCCATCAGAAAGATGCAAATTAAAACCACAGATACCACCTCACACCTGTCAGAATAGCAATCACTAACAAATCAACAAACAAGTACTGGTGAGATGGAGAAAAGGGAATCCTGGGGCACTTTTGGTGGAAATACAGACTGGTGCAGCCACTATGGAAAACAGTATGGAATTTCCTCAAAAAACTAAAAATGGAACTACCTTTTGATCCAGTGATTCCACTGCTAGGATTATAACTAAAGAAATCTGAAACACCAATTCAGAAGAACCTATGTACCCCTATGTTCATAGCAGGGCTGTTTACAGTAGACAAGTGCTGAAAATAGCCTAAGTGCCCATCAGTGGATGAATGGATCAAAAAACTGTGTGGTACATTTACACAATGGAATACTACACAGCAGAAAGAAAGAAGGGCCCTGGCTGGTGGCACAGTTGATAAGGGGCCAGCCTGCAAACCTGAAGGTCACTGATTCGATTCTTAGCCAGGGCACATAACCAGTTTGCAAGCCAGGTCTCCAGCCAGGTCTGTAGCTGGAGGCAGGTGAAAGGCAACCATACATTGATGTCTCTCTCCCTCTCTGCCTCTTTCCCTTCCCCTCTCTCTAAAGATAATTTTAAAAATCTAAAAAAAAAACAAAAAGAAAGAAAGAAAGAAGAAACTCCTACCTTTTGCAACAACATGGATGGATCTGGGGAGTATTATGCTTAGTGAAATAAGCCAAATTAAAAATAAGCACTACAGATCTCTGATGAAATGTTACCATCATCTATGTATTATGTTTTTGACTTGTTCATTAAAAATAGTAGTGCAGATATACAGGTTCTCAGCCACATCACTCATATTTTATAGTATTTCTCTGAAAACAGTCTATTTAAATGGGTGAAAATTACCGATTATATTTGAAAAAACTTAGCCAAAGAAAAGCTGCTATCTGAGATTTATCTTCCCCTTTAAAGTGTTAAATTTCAAAGTATATACACTATTACTAAAAACATAATTTATAACATAGAATAAAAGGGAGCACTCAATATAATTTATATCATAGAATAAATGGAGCAATTTACTGAATATTACATATCACATGTATGACATAAACCACAAAAACATTTAAATAAAATAATAAAAGGCACTGCCCTCCCCATTTTAGAAGGTTTATCAGTATTTTTATTCCAAGACAAAACCAAATTAAAAAATTAAAATTACCTTCACAGCCACTCCTTTTCCTTCAGGAAATTCTAGAAGATGAAAAGTCAGTTCTTCAACCCTATTAATACAGAGTTTTGGGTCAGCTATTCTTCTTAATGCCTGAACTAATGCCCGAGTTCTGTTATCAATACTCACTCTTGCAATAATCTACAAAGACATATTAAAATATATGATTACCTTATGAAACTGCTCTAATAATACTAACAAATGGTTAGTTTCCAAGGCCCCATTAGGAAATAAAACATTAATTTGACAAAACTTAAAACCATCACAATAACAACTTGCCTTTTCTCGCTGAAGAGATAAACGCTTTTTCTCCTCTGCATTTCTGTCTTTGCTGACAGCCTGTTCAGCTTTGGTGCCTTCTTCTTGTTCTTCGGGCTGATTCTTTGACTCATACTTTAATTTGGGGACAAGTCCACCAATATAACCACCTACTAAAGCTTGTACACCTTCAGTGGGACGAGAAAGAAAGTTAGCAAAACTTTGTTTAGTAGAAACTGGAAGAACCTCAGGGATCCCACTGGGACTTTCAGGCTTGTCCACAGGATACGAAGTCGATTCTGAGCCTCGCTTCTTATCAGTCAGCATACCAGGATCTGGAGAACTGGACTTCTCTTCTTCAGCCTTTAATTTGTTCTGTAAATGTTCGTTTTCTTTTTTCGGGGACATTTTTTCCTCACGTTTGAAGTATGAATTAATATGATTGGATAAAAAGTACAACGACTCTCCAAATTTTGTGGTTATACTATTTGTGTAATGAAAAAGGCTTTGTTTACCAATATCTTCGTCTTTATCTATAATGTGATTTTGCTTTTCTGGAACAGAACTCTTTTCTGCTGACTTGTCACTATAGTTTTTTAGAGATTTGCTGATTTGTTTCAAGCTTTTCTGTTTTAACCAGCCATCATCGGATACTTTTCTTAATATTTTAGAACTTGGCTTAAATTGAGCTAAATGTGAGATCATTTCATTCTGATTTCCAAAAAGAGCCTTTGAAACAGAGTTCAAAGTACCTTTAATACGGGACATATGAATGCTCACTTTTGTAAGTCCCTTGGGAGCAGAAGTGCTGAGTTTCAGGATTCCAGTACATAAACCATTGTTGCTCGGATAGTAACAGTGCTTACTGCAAGAATGGGCTTCACTTTTGGTCCATTTACATCTTATTTTGCTTGTATGAAAACCTCTTTGTAGGCTGATGTGGCTTATTTTCCAGTAATATTTAGGTAAACACAAGAAATGCAGTTGCTTGCTTTTCTGCTTCCCATAAAGACTTCGCGCATTACTAAGGAGGTAAATATATATATCTATAGTCAAATGAATAGACATAACTTAGAAATCACTTATTTTCTATATGTTATGACTTTCACTTCATTCCTGAATGCTTCATTTAAGAAATGCCATAATTCATGGTCTTACCTGAAATAGCAAGGAAAAAAATTAGAATTCAAAGTAAAATTGAAATTGGGATAAGGAAAATACATTCATTACTACATGAACTAAGCAACATGTCTCAAAGAAAAGATAGAGTAATATGCTTCCATTATGGTTGATAGAGATTTCACTTTAAAGCTAACAGAAAATCATATTTCAGTACAGAAGTCAATGAAAAAAGAGAGTAATACAATGTTTCATAAACACTAATTTAGAGAAGCTATTCAACAGATAAGCTTTTATAGAACACTTCATTGAATGTTCATTTTATATACTATGCTGTTTTTCTTGTTGTTCAGTTGTTCAAGTCTTGGCAAGTTTATGTGATGCTAGACTTTATGTTCTTTGAAGGCAAGAGTCAGGTCTTATATTTTATTCATTGCAAATCATTTATAGGATATTTAGTCCATACTACATGTTGCTAGATGCTGAAACCACAAAGATGACAGGACACTAAGGAACTTTCAGTTTAGAGCTAAAGATAGCTACGTAAAACAATTCACTATATAAGAATAAGTTCTTAATAAAGAAGTCAGACTAGCCCTGGCTGGTGGCACAGTGGATAAGGCACCAGCCTGTGAACCCAAAGGTGCTGGTTTGATTCCCCAGCCAGGGCAACATAACCAGGTTGCAAGCCAGGTCTCAGCCAGGTCCGTAGCTAGAGGCAGGTGAAAGGCAACAATACATAGATGTTTCTCTCTCTCCTCTCTCTCTTCCTCTCTCCCTTCCCTTCTCTCTATAAATAATAAAATCTTAAGTTAAAAAAAAGAAGTCAGACTAGAAGAAGCTATGTGCAACATCTAATAGATAAGGGGTTCATAACCACAGTATAAAAAGAACACATACAAATAAAAAGGAAAGAATAATCCAACAGAAAACAAGCAGAGAAAAAAAACAGGCCAGTCACAGAAGAATAAATACAAACAAAACTTATGGGAACATCTTTGCATCAAAGAAAAATGCCAATTAAATTAGGTACTTTGTTCTTACTATTGGTAAAAATGTAAATGACTGATAATATCCAGTATTGATAATGGGCTGGGGAAATGGGAACAGAGAGCTATTTGACAGCAGCTAATGAAACATTAAATGTTATCTATCAAATTTTAAAGGCATGTATTCTTTGATCAGCAATTCCCCTATTAAAAATTGTTTGCAACCTAGTGCAAAGGTATATACACACAATCTCTGCTGTACTGCTCAAAATATCAAAACACTGAAAAACAAATCTAAATTTTTTCTGGCAAAAGACAGTTAAATAAATTATGGTTGCCTACTATAACGTTAAAGAGAACCAGATGATCTGTGGATACTGACATATCCTTCATACAGAGTATGGTAAAAGGCAAGTAGTATACACACATAAAACACATAAATGTAGATGTAACAAGTATGTATATTTAATGCATATTTGTAATAAAAGAAAACAAAAGCCTACATATGTAGTTTAAAGCTGTGGCTACCCCCCCTCTCCCTCCTCCTCCACACACACACAGATTCTGAAAGAATAAACACCAGTTTATTCTTGTGAACTGAGGAGTAAAACCAGAAGAAAATTAGAAGGGCTTTTACTTTTTATTTTTATCTTTATAATAAGAAAAATCAAACAGTTTAAAGCACTTTTACAGATGGTGCCTTGTGAATGGAAGACACAAAGTGAGAGTAAATATCCATGGGAAGCATGAAAAAAAAAGGTGCTAAAAATTGAGCAAAATTTAAAAATATCATTCATCATGGGTAAAGATGAGAAGGGAAGGAGAATTATAACTAATGAAAAAATGAACACAAATAAAAAAGTATTTAAGAAAGCAAACACCATGTAAACAAAAACTACAAGTAGTCTAGTTTTGCTTCAGGATCTGGAGAGGATAATGAGAAAGACGTAGAAGGAAGTTTGGACCAGATGATGAAGAGTCTTATAAATCTTGCTAAGGAGATTAAAAATCAAACTGTCAATAAAGTATCTTAAGCAAAGGAATCACATTAAAAGACAATTCCAGCACATCTCTGACAGAAGGGGATAATGGGACAAAACAGAAAGACAGAAACCAAGAACCTAGTATGGCTATTCAGAAGATGGTAGTCTCAATTAATATCATTCTAGATTGAATGTGAACATATTATTTTTATTTTTAAATGATTTCATTTATTATTTTTAGAGACAGGGGAAGGGAGAGAGGCAAAGAGGGAGAGAGAGACATCAATGTATGTTTGCCTTTCACCTGCCTCCAGCTACGGACCAGGCTGGAGACCTGGCTTACAACCTGGTTATGTGCCCTGGCTGGGAATCGAACCAGTGACCTTTGGGTTCGCATGCCGGCGCCTTATCCACTGTGCCACCAGCCAGGGAAATGTTTGGAATTATAAACAGTGACAGGTGAAACCGTAAGATTGGGTTTACCAAAGAAAGGTTTACAGTAATAATTCTTGGGAATTTGGGGAACCTGAAAAAAGCTCCCTTTCCTTGAAAAATGCTTAGTTGTACATATACATTATATTTTCCATTACATTTCAGGATATTCATGGACCTACTAATGTATTCCTTGGGTTTCAAATTTTAAAACTCTGGTTTATGAGAACAAGGGTAGAGCTTTGCCACCCAGAGTTAGAAAGAGGAAGTCTTCCAAGGAAAGAAACAAAAAGGGACAGGAGAAAAGGTAGCCTGAAAAAAGTCAGGACAATGAAATCAATACAATAACAAGTTCTGAAAACTGATGGATAATGAATAAAATAGATAAGAAACAGGAGAGAAAGATGAAAACTAAAACAGAAGGGTTAGGGCTAATAGCTCTGTCATTTTCATAAATATATGATACACAAGTGATGCAATATGTACCTTCAGCACAATTCCTTTGTCAATGACTGAGCCAAAAAAACAAGTCCAAGTACAAGTTGTACTTTTGACTTTGCATGTGAAGTAAATATACAAACTAATGATATTGATCCTTTCATTCAGCATCACTCATTAAAAAGATAATACTTCCAAGACTTTAATTCACATCTCATATAGAACTGGAAAACATCATTAAGAAAAATTTGATTATAAAAATTACGAAATCAGACCATGTTTTTATACTGAAAGTACAACTAATCTGCACAAGCAGTTTAACAAAATAACTACAATAGGCTTGAAACAACTGTCTCACAAGCATAAACTCTCTCAGTTTTAAAATTCTTAACATTTCACTGTTTTACAGCATTTTCTTGATCCACTGAAACATATTGTCACTTTTGAAATATCAACAATTAGGAATTATAAAACCAGGATGCAACTGTTCCTGGAAGTAAAAACACTGCTTTAAAGAGGGTTATATGACAGTCCCTAATGCCAAATCTCTAAGTTTTTCCTAGGAGTCAGCACGCTTCTTTAACATTATCATTGTATTAAGCACAGAAACCAGGTTCCTCCCAACAGGAAAGAAATAACACTGACGGGAAGCCCTGCAACATAATGATTCACACAGGATCACCTCTTTAAAAGCACAACCTTGGCATCCACAGGAGCAACAGCAGAAACGGATACGATTAAATGTGGGTGGGGTTAAAAAGTAGTCGCTGTCAAAAATACTAAGCACTGGAGTCACTCGGCGCGCTGACACACAGTGATGTAGAATAAGGAAACTGTTTTGACAGTCACCAGGGAAATGCTGGAAAACCCTCCGGTGGAGGAAAGCCAAGTGGACTCGGGGTAACTAGGCTGCGAACCGTGGGGATGGGGCAGAAGGCGCAGGGAGGGACCAGAGGAACCCAAACCATTTGCACATCTGAGCCAGCAAAACCCACGGAGGTGGCAGAGGGCACTAAGCACCAGCCTCAGCACTAGTGAGTTCCCCTGCTGTCCCTCCTTCGGTGGTCCGGTCGCCTTTCGGAGCCGAGGTCCGGTCGCCTTTTGGGGCCTCTAGCAAGCTGGGAATCTCCCCTCCCTCTTTCTCTCCCTCTCCCTCTCTGGATGCGCCCTCCAAGGAGAGATAAGGAGACACTGAAGGCCGAGCGGGCGCCCCGGGCTCCCAGGCTCCCAGCTTCCGGCTCTGGGCCCCAGCGGCCACTTACCCGGATGCAGGCCGCAACGACGACCGCAGCAGTGGCGACTCGCCTCTTCGTGGCAGCGACGTCCACCACAGGCAGCCTGCATCACCTGAGCTTCCCACGCAAACCAAACAGCAGCGGCTGGGCACCACCCCCTCCCCAGCTCCGCCCCGTCCCAGCGGAAGTGACGTGCAGGGTCAGCGTCTACCGCCCCTCGGGGAGGAGCCTTTACGCTGCGCCCCGGCCTCGTCTGGCCGGTGGATCGCCGTCTTCCGCCCCCGAGACCTGCGCAATAGAGCGCAGCGGGGCGCGGGGACACTCCACCCGCGCCGCCCCGGGGAGGGCGAACCTGCTTGTTCTCTCCGGTCCCCTTGTTTGCGGGTCTCCGCTCTGTCAGCTGAGTTCAGCCCTGGTCTCCGCGGAGCCTGAGTCCGGGCCCCCACCACTTAGGTTACCATTCCTGGGCTCGAGCCCCGTGCTAAATGTAGCCGGCAAGCGGTTTGACATATATATCTCGTGGGACGTTAGCCTGTGAGGTTAGTGTGTACTAACCCACGGAAAATCCCACACTTAACGCTTATATGGTGGAATTCTGACATCCTATGCATACCAGGTCGGCAAACTAGAGATAACCCTTAGGACATCCTCTGTTTTTTAAATATCTGTGAGCTAAGAATGGTTTTTACACTGTTTCAGTTGTTTTTTTAAAAATACAATGTTTTGGGACACATGACAACGACATGAAATTCAAATTTAAGTGTCCATGAAAAAAAAAAAAAGCTTTATTAGAACCTAGCCATGCCCATTCTTTACATGTCAAGCAGCTTCCATGCTACAACAGCAATTTAGGTAAACAGCTTCCTTTACTCTCGTGACTTGAACTTGCTAATAAATTGAGGTTAGGACACGGAAGAGTGTCATTACTATACTTCAAATTTAACATGTTACCGAGACTGTTATTCTCTCCGCCTCGGCTTGCTAGTACTCTTCATCGGTGTTAAGCTTTAGCTCCCCTGTAAAACTACTCTAAAATCTTTTAGGAAATAATTGTGTAGCCTGCCAAACATTATGGCTTAGGCTGACATTACTGTTATTATCATTATTATTTTATTAAGACGAGAAAGCCAGCTTGCGATGCTCTTGCAGCAAAATGGATGGGTTGTGTACACCATAATGCCTGATAAACCCTCATAGTGCATAATCCAGACATGTTATTTACTTATACAATAGTTAAAAGATGTATGTACAAATTAAACTGCATTTGGAAGTATCTTTAGTGTTGGAGAGACGTTTCTTATTGTCAAAGGAAAAATTATTCTTATGCTTGTTAAAATGATTAGGACGACTTTATTTAGGACTATTGCTGCAGGTGTCAACACTGCTGTAGTAAGGAAGACAGATTGGCCTCAACCATGAATACAACAAAGACAGATGGAGCTCTACGTGGTCTATCCCAGAAGTATCAAGCCATATCAATATAATTAAAATGTTATATGCCTCGATACTTTCGGGACAGACCTCATACTGTCCAAGAACAGCATGAAAGAAGTCAGTAGATGGAAAATTACTAAGAGGGGACATTAAGGATGAGGGTGATTCTTGCTAAACTGACTTCACAGGATTCTTGCTGAAGATAGCCAGTGTGATCAAATATTAAGAGTGAAAGATAAGGAATTTGATCAGATACCAAGAGTGATAAGATACTAAGAATGGGAGATTCTATCTAAACTGACTTAACAGAATTCTGCTAACACTGGGTTTGGCAGGCCAAAGGCAGAGCCCAGACAGGAAACCTAGGGGAAAGTGTTTGCCACCATCTATTCACCCCTTGTTCTTCTTTATTTCCTAATTTAGTCAGCCTTTATATATATCTACTTTTTTTTTTTACTGCACATCAGAAATTTTCAAAATTGTCAAATCCTCATCTATCTTTGCTGTTTATGTTCCGCTCTTACCCTTATTTTCCCTCCCTTTTGTAAACCCATACTTTGAATAGTCATGAAGGCTGACAATTCTTCAAAATCTGTCCCCTTTTCTGCATTGTCATTTCTGCTGCTTTAGTTTAGGCTGTCGACCCCATCTTTTTGTTGTTGTTGTTGTTTAAATGTTAAATCGTACTTTCTAAAATTGAGGTAAAATTGACATAACATATTAGTTTCAGGTATATAATGCAATGGTTTGATATTTGTATATTTTGCAAAATGATCATCTAAATAATTCCAGTTAACACCCATCACCATGAATTGTGTAATATTACAGTCATGTGCCATATAACAATGTTTTGGTCAACAATGGATTGATTGCATATACAATGATGATATACCATATAGCCTAGGTATGTATTGGATTGGCAAAAATATTTGGTTTTTTCTTCTATAAGATGGCTCTGGTAGTGCTTAGTTACCTTTAACTTCATTAGAAACAATTTTGTTAGATTGTATTGTGACAGCTATTGTATAAGCATAGATTATTTTGAAAAGTTATCAGAATTGGTGAATTTTTCTATAGCCACTTTAATATTAAAGGTGGAAGAAATATGTAACAATTTCTGGTGTATTATGCTTTATTATTTCAAAAAAGGTAAAAATACAACTGAAATGCAAAAATAGCTTAGTGCAGTGTATAGAAAAGGTGCGATGATGGATCAACTGTGTCAAGAGTGGTTCGTGAAGTTTTGTGCTGAACAATGCTCTAAGGTCAGGTAGACCAGTTGAAGTTGGTATCGATCAAATGAAAGTATTAATTGAGCACAATCAATGTTGTACCACTTGGGAGGTAGCAGACATACTCAAAATACCCAAATCAACAAAGTTATTGATAAAAATGAAAAAATCTTTTTTTTAAATTAATATATTGTGTTACATTTATCCCATTTTCCCTGTGTTGCTCTCCCCTGCCCCACCCTCCCCATCCCACCCTCCACAATCAATCCCCACATGTTGTCCATGTCCATGGGTCATCTATGCTAGTTCCTTGACTAAACTTACCCTTTATTACTTCTTTCTCCCCTCTCGCTGCCCTTCTGCACACTGAAAGTCTATTTCTTGTATTCATGTCTCTGGTTGTTTTTGTTTGTTTGTTTTGTTCATTAGTCTTCTGTATTAGGTGAATACCAAGACTATAAGGTATTAGTCTTTCACTGACTGGCTAATTTCACTAAGCATAATACTTTCCAGATCCATCCATGTTGTTGCAAAAGGTAGGAGTTTCTTCTTTCTTTCTTCTGTGTAGTATCCCATTGTGTAAATGTACCAAAGTTTTTTGATCCAATCATCCACTGATGGGCACTTAGGCTGTTTGCAGCACTTGTTTAGTGTAAATAGCGCTGCTATGAACATAAGGGTGCATAGGTTCTTCTGCACCAGTCTGCATTCCCACCAACAGTGCACCAGGGTTCCCTTTTCTCCACATCCTTGCCAGCACTTGTTTGTTGATTTGTTGATGATTGCCATTCTGACAGGTGTGAGGTGGTGTCTCATTGTGGTTTTAGTTTGCATCTCTATGATGGCTAGCATTCTTTCATATGCCTGTGGGCTTTTTGTATGTCTTTCTCAGAGAGCCTCGTTCAGGTCCTTTGCCCATTTTTTAATTGGTCTGTCTCCCTGGTGTGAGTTGTGTAAGTTCTTTATATATTTTGGATAACAAACTCTTATCTGAGGTATCATTGGCAAATATGTTTTCTCATACAGTTGGCTTCCTTTTAATTTTGCTGGTGTTTTCTTTAGCTGAGCAGAAACTTTTCAGTTTGATGTAGTCCTATTTGTTTATTTCTTCCTTTCTTTCCCTTGCCCTTAGAGAAGTATTGGTAAGGATGTTGCTGCGTGGGATATCTGGAACTTTATTGCCCATGTTTTCCTCTAGGACTTTCATGGTGGCACAGCTTCTGTTTAAGTCCTTTATCCATCTTGAGTTTATTGCTGGTGTATGTTGTAAGTTGTTGGTCTAGCTTTATTTTTTTTTGCATGTCCCTGTCCAGTTCTCCCAGCACCACTTATTGAAGAGGCTATTTTCACTCCATTTTATGTCCTTCCCCCTTTGTTGAATTGACCATAGAGTCCTGGGTTTATTTCTGGGCTCTCTGTTTTCTGTTCCATTGAGCTATATGTCTATTCTTATGCCAGTACCAGTCTGTTTTAATTACAGTGGCCTTGTAGTACAGGTTGATATCTGGTATTGTGATTCCTCTTACTTTGTTCTCTTTCTCAAGATTGATGTGGCTATTCAGGGTCATTTTTGGTTCCATATAAATTTTTGAAGTATTTTTTCTAGATCTGTGAAATATGTTTTTGGTATTTTAATAGGGATTGCATTGAATCTATAAATTGCTTTGGGTAGTAAGGACATTTTAATGATGTTAATTCCTCCTATCCATGAACATGGTATATGCTTCCATTTATTTGTATCTTCCTTAATTTCTTTCTTCTGTGTTCTGCAGTTTTCCAAGTACAAGTCTTTTATCCTCTTTTTAAAGTTTATTCCTAGGTACTTTAGTTTTCTTGTTGCTATAGTAAATGTAATTTATTTTCTAGTTTCTTTCTCTGATGCTTCATTGTTGGTATATAAAAATGCCTTTGATTTCTGGATATTGACTTTGTATACAACCATATTGCCAAATTCACTTATTAGGTCAAGTAGTTCTTTTGGTGGAGTCTATAGGATTTTCTATGTATACTGTCTCATGCCATCTACAAATAATGACAGTTTTACTTCCTCCTTTCCAGTTTGGATATCTTTAATTCCTTTTTCTTGTCTGATTGCTGTGGCTAGAACTTCTAAGACTATGTTGAATGGAAGTGGAGAGAGTGGATAGCCTTGCCTTGTTCCTGATCTTAAGGGAAAGGCTTTCAGTTTTTGCCCATTGAGTATAATGTTGGCTGCAGGTTTCTCATATATGCCCTTTATTATGTTGAGGTATGCTCTCTCTGTTCCCACCTTGCTGAGGGTTTTTATCATAAATGGGTGCTGTACTTTACCAAATGTTTTTTGGGCATCTATTGATATGATCATATGGTTTTTGTCTTTCATTTTATTTATATGTTCTATTACATTTATTGATTTGTGAATATTGTACCATCCTTGCATCCCTAGGGTGAATCCCAATTAATCATGGTGTATGATCTTCTTAGTGTATTGCTGGATCTGGTTTGTCAATATATTTTTTTAAGATTTTTAAATTTATGATTTCCACAGAGATGGAAAGGAAGAGAGGCAGAGAGGGAGAGAGACATCCATGTATGGTTGCCTTTCACCTGCCTCCAGCCATAGACCTAGTCAGAGACCTGGCTTGCAAACTGGCCATGTGCCCTGGCTGGGAATTGAACCAGTGACCCCTGGGTTCGCAGGCTGGCACTTTATCCACTGAGCCATTAGCCAGAGCTTGGTTTGTCAATATTTTGTTGAAGATTTTAGCATCATCTATGTTGATCAGTGATATTGGCCTATAGTTTTCTTTCTTTGTTGTATCTTGACCTGGTTTTGGGATTAGAATAATACTGGCCTTCTAGAAAGAGTTTGGGAGACTTCTCTTTTCTTGGATTTTTTTTTTGCAATAGATTGAGAAGAATAGGGGTTAATTCTTCCCTAAATGTTTGGTAAAATTTACTTGTCTAGCCATCTGGTTGGGGGCTTTTGTGTACTGGGAGTTTTTTTATTACTGCTTCCATTTCACTATTGGTTATTGGTCTGTTCAGGCTTTCTGTTTGTTCTTGATTCAGGTTTGGAAGATTTTATGTTTTTAGAAATGTGTCCATTTCACTCAGGTTGTCAAATTTCTTGTCATATAGTTGTTTGTAGTAATTTCTTACAATCCTTTGTATTTCTGTGGTATCAGTTGTGATTTCTACTCTGTCATATCTGATTTTATTTATTTGGGTCCCTTGTTTTTCTTGATGAGTCCGGTTAAGGGCTTGTCGATTTTGTTTATCTTTTCAAAGAACCAGCTCCTGGATTTAATTGATCCTTTGAATTGTTCTTTTAGTCTCTGTGTTATTGAATTCTGCTCTGATCTTGATTATATTTATCCTTCTAGTTGCTCTGGGCTTTGTTTGTTGTTGCTCCTTTCGTTCTTGTAGCTTTATGGTTAGGTTGCTTGAGATTCTTCTATCCTTTTTAGGTAGGCTTATATTGCTATGAACTTCCCTTTAAGGACTGCCTTTGCTTGTGTCCATAGGTTTTGGGCTGTTGTGTGTTTATTTGTGTTGTGTTTATTTTCATTTGTTTCCAGAAACTTTTTGATTTTCCCCTTGATCTCATTGTTGACCCAATCATCATTCAATAGCATGTTATTCCGCCTCCATGAATTTGAAGGTTTTTGGGTTTTTTTCCTTGAGGTTGGTTTCGAGTTTCAAGCCATTGTAATCTGAGAAGATGTTTAGTATGATTTCAATTTTCTTGAATTTTGGGGGGCTTGTTTTGTGTCCTACCATGTGGTCTATCTTTGAGAATATTCCATGTACATTTGAAAAGAAGGTGAAATGTAAAAGATAAAAATTATGAATAGTAAAATGAAAACAAACACACAGCTAGCAACAACTGAATCTAAAAAAATAAAAACAAAAACAAACAAAGCAAACAAACAGAATAGGAACAGACTCTTAGACATGGAGATCATTTGGAGTGGTATCATCCTAGAGGGGGAAGGGGGAAAAATTGGAAGACAGATCAGGGATTGAGAAGCATGATTGGTAGGTACAAAATAGACAGGGGGATGTTAAGAATAGTATAGGAAAGGATGAAGCCAAAGAACATACATGCATGACCCATGGACATGAAATAAGGGGGACAGGATTGCTGGAGAGAAGGAGCATCTGAGAAGAGGAGAGCAAAGGGAAAAGAAATTGGGATAACTGTTAACAGCATAATCAATAAAATATAATTTTTAAAAAATTGAAGAGTTTTCAAAGAATTTGTGGTATAAGTTTAGGTAATTATATTACTAATGTAGAAAGAGCACTAATAGGAATAGACACACAATATTATAAGATACCCATCTCGATTCATAGAGTTTGAAAAAACTTACTTGGAAAGGGAATTTCTGAGATGAGTCTTAAAAGATGAAGTTGTTAGCAAAACAAATGGCAGCCCTGGCTGGTGGCTCAGTGGATTGAGCACCAGCCTATGAACCAAAGGGTCACCAGTTTGATTCCCAGTCAGGGCACATACTTGGGTTGTGGGCTAGGTTCCCAGTTGGGGGTGTATGAGAGGTAACCACATATTGTTTCTCTCCCTTTCTTTCTCCCTCCCTTCTCTCTCTATAAATAAATTAAATATTTTTTAAAAAACAGATGGCAATAATGGAGGTGGTAAAGATATGAAAGAAGAGAAATAGTTGTAAAGAGAGAATAAAATCATAATCAAAGGCAATGAGAAAAGATAAAACACAGTTTTTCTGAGCACATTATGCATAAAAGGAACTATGATCTTTTCCTGGAAATGTGATATAAGAGTTGGGGGAGAGCTGAGGCTGAGCTTGGACCTAATCTTGGTAATCAGAGTCAATGTTAGACTTCGAGACAAAAGAACACTATGGTCAAATTTAAGTTGTTTTTTTTTTTTTTTTTTTTTTTTTTTTAATCCTCACCCAGGATATGTTTATTGATTTTAGAGAGAGAGGAATGGCACACATGGGCAAGGAAAGTGGGGAGAGAACATCAATGTGAGAGAGAAGCATCTATTGTTTGTCTCCCCTACACACCCTGACTGGGAATCAAGTCAACAACCTTTTGGTGTACAGGATGATGCTCCAACTAACTGACTCACCTGGCCAGGACAAATTTAAGTTTTAAGTAGATTCTTTTTGAAATCATGAAAGGACAAGATGTGAAGGAAATGAGGAGCTTTGTTATTATTGTCTATTTTCCTATTTATTCTTTTTTCACCCCCCCAAAAAACACCCTTAAGAGTTTGCCTCTACCAAGCTTAAAACAGTTTATTCAGCTTCCTGCTGGGACAACCCCAGAGGAGCTGTATGATGTAATTTTCTGGGTGAACAAATAATAATTTTTTTGCCAAACAATTTATATTTCAGGTTTTAGCATAAAAGTAACAACACAAATTTAAAATTTAAAAGAAATAATTATATTTTCTTTAACTTTCTTTTGAACCTGACTTACATTTTACCTTTTATATAATACTTTTGTATGTTATTTCTTGACTTAATACTTATTTGGAAGTCTTCCTATCCAATTAAAAATTTAGCAAAAATCTTAAAATGCCCTACTATTGAATTTTATTATCATTTTTCTTATAGGCAAGTATCAATATTTGTATTATCTAACTTTAGCATTAAGACAGGATTAGAGTTCTAGACTTCTTTACCTTTTCCTGCTTGCTTGTGATACCTTGAGCAAATAACTTCTACAAGTCTTCCTTTCTTTATCGCTAAAAGTTCTCAGAATCCCAGCCCTGGCAGGTGGCTCAGTGAATAAGGTTCTGGCCTATGAACCCAAAGGTCACTGGTTCAATTCCCAGCAAGGGAACATAATCAGGTTTCAAGCCATGTCTCCAGGCAGGTTCATAGCTAGAGGTGGGTGAAAGGCAACCTTACATTGATGTCTCTCTCCTTTCCTGCTTCTCTCCCTTTCCCTCTCTGTAAGAATAATAAATAAAATCTTAAAAAAAAAAAGTTCTCAGAATCCCAACTTAATCACATAAAGTTATTATATTATCCCTATAGCTGGGGATGAGGTAGTGTGATTGGGCAGCATGGTAAGGGTACCTCAAACTCCTCAACAATGCCCTAGGATGTTGGGTCATTTAAGAAAACAGCAGCTTCCATAGAATTTGTCTTGGAGGAAAGGTCTTTTCCTTTGTTTTTATTTTATTTTATTTTATTTATTTATTTTTTTCTTTTCCCAGAAGAAGGAGGGGAATACTGGGCAGGAAAGGAAAGGAAAGTGTCTGGGCCAAACAGAAAACAGATGAACATTGGAACTATAAATGAATCTACCCTTGGCTGGTGGCTCTGGATAAGGCACCAGCCTGTGAACCCAAAGGTCCCTGGTTCTATTCCCAGTCGGCACATAACCAGGTTGCAAGCCAGGTCTCCAGCCAGATCCGTGGCTGGAGACAGGTGAAAGGCAACCATACATTGATGTCTCTCTCCCTCTCTGCCTCCCTCCCTTCTCCTCTCTAAAAATAACAAAAATCTTCAAAAAAATAAATAAATGAATGAATCTGCACTCACATTCAGGAAAGCAAGTAGCCATTTTCCTTTAGTGTTTTTTACAACCCCTGAGAATTTAGAGATTTGTCAGGGACTAACACTTTGTGAAGTATAGCACTTGTGAAAAGCAAGGACTTTAAAATTGGGCAGACTTAAATTCTTATTTTGGCTTTGCCTCTTACTTGAGCAAATTACATAACTTTAAAGTCTCGGTTTCAATGCTTGAAAAAATATATTCTTCCATTTTCAAGGAACTTTTCAAGGACATTTGGATCCAATTTGAGATAGAATGTCAATTTTTGAAATGCAGCAATACCTTTCAGATCATAAAATCCTTCAAAATATGGATTTCAGAGCCATATGAAACAAAATTATTTTATCACTCCCCAAATTATGATGGGCCAGTAACTTCGTTAGGTCTTATTTTTCTTATCCCCTCAAAATGGGTGTAATGATACCAATTGTATAGGGGTTTACAGAGGCATTATATAAATATATATACACTATATATATATATATATATACACACACAATATATATAGTATTTAAAAATAAAAATTTATAGTACACTTCTTATGATCTGATCATTGTAATAGTCTGTGACTATATACTGGTTAATAAAAATGATGTATTCCCAGGTCCAGTGATCTGTATAATTTATCAATAAGAACACAGGGAATGCTTAGAAAAATTTGCTAATATTATTCATATAACAACACCAATTTAATAGGGCTGAAAATAACTTATTAATATAGCAGTGATGCTAAAAGGTCTTATTTAAGAAAAAGAAGACCAAAACTATGAACAGTAAAATGACAAACTCACAACTATCAACAACTGAATTTAAAAAAACAAAAATCAAACTAGGCAAACAATTAGAACAGAAACAGAATCATGTATGTGGAAATCACTTAGAGGGTTATCAATGGAGAGGTGGAAAAGGGGAAATGGGGGGAAAGGTGAAGGGGTTATGAAGCATAATTGGTAGGTAAAAAATAAAATGGAGAAGCCAAAGAACTTATATGCATGACCAGTGGACATGTACTAAGGATGGAGGGAGAGTATTGCTGGAGAGAAGCAGAGTACCAGTCAGAGTGGGGCAAAAGGAAAAAAAATTGGGACAGCTATAATAGCTTAGTCAATAAAGTATACTTAAAAATAAAACAGGTATTAAAAGCATTATAAATATTCTTTTAGCAGCCTCTTTCACTGCTTGATTGGCCATATTGTTTCCTCTAGCCACTTCACTGTCCTCTTTCTGACACCTGGGGCAATGCACAACTGCCACCTGTAGAGGTACCTGGCAGCTTCTAATAATTTTCTGTTGCATGTTTGATTTCCTTCTTATTGGAGATTAATAGTCCTCTGTCTTTCCAGCTCGAACCATGTACATGGAACATTAGGTAAGACTACGTGAGTTGGTATACACATTCACTCTTTTCAGTGTGACAATCCAGCGCCCCCATTGGCCTCTTTAAAAGTCACAACTGCATATCTAGCCTTTCCGTGTGTGTGTGTGTGTGTGTGTGTGTGTGTGTGTAAGCTTCTATCCACATAGAGAGTCCAGTCTGTTTCATCTAGAGGATGGTCCTGTAAACCAGTTCTGCTACAGTAATCTTCATCAGTTATTTCAGCTAATGCATGATAGTGTCAGGCTCCAGGAGAAGGGATACAGGATTTAACTCTCTTACAGTTTTAAGGAAGACATTGGGATTGTTAAGAAGAATTGCTTGGTACCTTCCCATTTTTCCAGCGATGAGCTACACATTCCCTTTTTGCTTCAGCAGGCTCAGGCCCTTGTGGGGATGAATAAATGGTGGTAGGTTGTCCCCTGCAAAAATGTTCAGCTTCCTGTAAAAGCTTGCAGGTAGCTGCCACAGCTCTCAAGCAGGCTGGTCATTCCTGAATGATGTGGTCTAGTTTCTTTGATAAGTATGCAATGGGTTGTGAAATGTCACTAGGCATTTTGGTGAGGACTCTACGGGCAATGACCTGCCTTTCATGACTGTATAACTGAAAGGGCTTTAGTAGGTTTGGACACCCCAAACTAGTGCAGAAGCCTGGTGTGCCTTCAAGAAGGGACTCAAAAGCCTGCATGCACTTCATCCATTCTAAAGGGCCGTATAGGTAACCCCTGTATAACATGGTTGTTAGGTTCATTAACAATGCCATGTTATGTGAATTTGTGTTATACAAAACAAAAAAGGAGGTTAGGTTCCAAAAATCAAGAAAACATATGTATATTATTATATTTTTATAATTAAGGGAAGTATCTTTCTCAAAGCAATTTTCACCAAAAGTATAACATATTAACATGTATTAAATAATGTTTTCTTCATCATCGCTGCTCAGCACCATTAACCAAGGGCATTTTCTTTCTGAAAGGTATCTTCATCCTCTGAATTATCTTGACTTCTATCCTATACTTTTTGCAAAAAATCTGGTATTTCAGATTGCTTGCTTTTAGCTGAGAGATCTTTATCAATTTCATTAATTTCAAATGAGATATCTTTTGCTCTTAAAAGCTCTTACTACATTCCATGTTGTTCAGGTATTTCTCTAATTCCAAATTAGATTATTTTTTTGCCCTTAAAAGCTCTTATTGTAGCCCTGGCTGGTGGCTCAGTGGAAAGGTGCCAGCCTGCAAACCCAAAGGTCACTGGTTCGATTCCAAGCCAGG
Source organism: Noctilio leporinus (assembly GCA_004026585.1). Lineage (NCBI taxonomy): Eukaryota > Metazoa > Chordata > Mammalia > Chiroptera > Noctilionidae > Noctilio > Noctilio leporinus. Next base: position 122,274 of record PVIW01002511.1, on the reverse strand, counting down.
GCATATAACCAGGTTGCAAGCCAGGTCTCCAGCCTGGTCCGTAGCTGGAGGTAGGTGAAAGGCAACCATACATTGATGTTTCTGTCTCTCTTCCTCTCTGCCTTCCTCCCTTTCCCTCTCTCTGAAAAATAATAAATATAATCTTAAAAAAAAAAAAAAGAGCTCTTACTGTGCTCCATGTTCAGGGATTTCTAGAATTCTCAAACCATGTTAAAGAGGAACTATGTTCTAGGATACTGTGTTGTACGAGCGTTTCCCCCAACTCTCAAACTACGTTAGAGCAAAATTGTGTTATAGAAGTGCCATGTTATATGGGAGTTATCTGTATTCTGGTCCTTTAAGGGCTTCATACAATGGTTTAACATGAGCCCAAAGTTTGGGATCTAAGTGTGGTAATAGCCCTCCAGTCCCAGTAATCCTCTTAATTGTTTCCTGGTACCAGAACCTGTCCCTGGGTAGACTGTTCAGCAAGGTATAAGGTTTAATCACAGTGGCATAAACGTTCTGTACAAGGTCATTTATGGCCCTTAAATCTGGTATTGTGCCATGGCAGCAGGACCAAATGAGTCCATATTCCTGAAACTTCTAAATTATTGGGCATATTTTTTCTAGGGCCTCCTTTCGCAATGGATACTGCCTCTTATTGGGAGTCCCTGCCCCTGGCTTAAGGTCAACGCTAACCAGAGAGGCGTGTTTAACCTTCTCTGGCCTTCCAGCAGCCTGCACAATGAGGTTTACCTGCTTCTCAATGACTTCTGGCCAGGGATGCTTTCCTCCTTCCTACGATTTGGTAAGAAACTGCTAGACATGCTCTAGAGGGACCTATAGGTGGAGCTGTTGTTCTCCTGGAGAGAAAGTGACTTTGTATGGATTTTTGACAACAAATCCCTTCCCAGAACAGAATAACTATCTCTCACAGCACACTAATTGCTTTGGGGGGATAAAAAAAGGTCTTCTAGGGCTTCCAGAAATTCCAGTTCCAGTTCAGTTAGAGGTCTATTGACCATGGAATATATTGCTTTTCTACCAATAAAAAGTGTCTACAATTTTTTCACTGTTAATTTGACCTAAGTTCTCAGACTCTGATCTCCTTTTACCTGGCTTGGGGCACCCATTTTTCCAGTGCTCTTTCCCCTTGCAATATTATTGCCCTGCCCCAGTATGGGCTCATCCTTTTCCTTCGGGTCCCTCAGACAAGAAATGGGGAGGAACCTCCAGGGCTGGAGGCCCTGTGGGACCCCTGACTGCAGTAGCCATTCTGATCTTCCTGGTTCCTTTCTTCTGAGCATCTGCTATCTGCCACAGGTGATTTCTTTTTGTTTCTCTGGATCATTTTCCCATTTCCCTAATCTTTGACAAAACAACTTTAATTGCAGTATAGTACAGTAGTTTAATGGCCTGTTCAGTAGCCAGGGATCTCCTAAATCCAGATTATGCATAAGCCAAGCAGTATTACAATAAAAACAATTTTCTTAGTTTTGTAAACATAGATGGACCAATCAGCCAGAATTCACCCCAAAGGGCTATTTTCCAGAATGGGGGCTCCCTCTTCAATTTTACCAGACAGAGCTCTGTAAAATACCAGAAGGCACCTTAATTAAACCAGAAGGCACCTTTTCACCAGACAGAGCTCTGTAAACCAGAAAGTTCCAGAAGACATCTTAATACCAAACAGAGTGCTATAAACCAGAAGGCCTCTTAATTAACTTGCAGCTGCATTCCTGAATCAGAAAGTGCAGTGATTCAATAAACAGTGCAGGCCAGGAGGAGTGCCAAGAATCAGAGAGGGAGCTCCTTCCCCAAGTGAAATCACTTGGCAACTGCCAGGGAGTTTCCAAATTTGCACCCTGACCCCACCCCTAATTAGTCTAAACAGCCAATGGAACTTCCCGCCAAATTCTCAGACTTACTGGAAAGTTCTGAAGGTTCCCCATGGGGGTGCCAGAATACAAAACTGGAAAAGTTGAAGTTCATACTGCCTGTTACTTCCAGAACCATTAAATAGAGACAAATATTGGACCTATGGCTGGCAATCTGAAAAGATGGTGGGCTATGTACCCTCAAAAACTGTCTTAACGTCTTTCAAGCTTACCTTTTTATAAGGAGAAGAAAGGATCAGAGGAGTTTAGGAAAGATTAATTGGATAAGATTTGCAGTCCAGGAGCAGTTTTCCTAGCACTTCTTTATCTGCTGATCAACATTTCTTTATCTGCCCTCCCTGGAACACAATGGTTCAGACAGACACCTTCTCCAGGGCTTGTAGATCCCCTGGGATAAAGTTGAATTGATTGTTGACCTCCTGAAGTCACATGGTCATACATTCCAGTTCCTGGAATAACAACTTTCCATGGATATTAGTCATGTAAGCATATCAACTAAGGCTAAAATCTTTAACTCTTGAGTTATAGCTATCCATAAGTATTAATCACTTAAGACTATCAACTAAGACTAATAATTTTAATTCTTGAGTTCCTCTATTATTTCCACCTTTAAAATGTCATTGTAATAAAGATTCAAAGAATTTTAATAAAAGTTTATTTGAGCCAAACTGATCTCAGGTGCTCTGGAGAATATCCATTTTGCAGCATTTGAAATTAAGAAGGTACCGTAAGAAAGATTACATGTCAAGCCTATGAACTGGCAGGTCTTCAGTATGATTTCCAGTCAAGACAGAATGCCTGGGTTGTAAGCTGGGTCATCAGCTGGTGGTATAAGAGAAACAACCACACATTGATGTTTCTTTCCCTCTTTTTCTCCCTGTGCCCCACCCCATTTCCATTCCCTCTAGAAATAAATAAATAAAAGATTTTTTAAAAAAGAAGGAAAGATTATACAAAGGTTAGAAAAATCAAGATGGGGATTGGAATACAGAATAGTTAACAAGATTATGTGCTCTCTTGTGGGTGGTTAAGGTAATCTAGATGTACAGAAACAATGGACAGAGCTTACTTAAGGCAAAAAGAAACCTTTTATTAAAAAGTTATATGCCTAGGGCATGACTACCACCATGGCCTTCCCAGATTGTCCTGTGAAGTTACTTTTCACAGAACCCCCTTTTCATTCACAAAAGGGTTCTGATACATATAGAAAAGGCAAATCTTTAAATTTACTATAAAATAAGGAAGAATGAAACATGTGTAAAACAAAAGAACTGACAAAGTGATATAAACATTCAGAGAAGGCACTGATTGATTCCAGAAAGAACTTAGATATTGGGTTGCCATCTTCAGCAAAAATTATATTGTGAGGGATGTACTTGTACTAAAGTGTTATTGTTTATCTAAAACTCAAATTTAGCTGAACATCTATTTTGTTTGGCTACATTATTAAGGAGAGCTGCTGACAAGTCATAGAACTTAATTATTTTCAAATGGAAGGATGTGTAAGATAAAGAATAAGTGAAGAAAGACATTTAGTGGGATATAATTGTGGTGAAATAGAAATTAAATCTTGTCATTCCATTTTTTAATTTTGAAGTTACAGATATATTGTGCCTATAATACCAGAAAATCCTATATAGAGGGCCAGGTAGGATGACTTCTCTAGAAGAAGGTCCAAGAAGCATGACCCCTAATGCAAAAGTTTGGTGAAAAAGGGAAAGTGTCAGAGACTCTTGCTTGGAGAAATCACACCAAGAGACTGCTGTGAATCAAGCAATGAGTATATTGAGGGAAGGAAAATAGGGAACAGGGGAAATGAGTCACCTTTGACTGACATCACCGGGTCAGATTTTTATCTCAGCTGCTACGTGCAGTTACACAGGTATATACTTCAAAGGAAAATTAGCTCATAAACAAAATGTCCATTAATAAGAAGGAGCTAAGTAGGATTATCTATTATGCTGTTTGCTTTATTACTGCCTCACCAAGGATCTCCAGGCAAGTTAACTTCATTAACTTGTTCCCAAGAGTTTCTGGGGCAGGTTCCATTATCACCTTGTGGCTAGGCTAGGTATGTAAACATTGACTGTGACAGTTTTAACTAAAGTCTACATACAATCAGAAGTTCAAAGACATGTGCTGTCTCCATGTTAGCTGCCCCCACATCCTGATAGAAAGGGGGTTTGTTTAAAACTTTTATAAATTCAGAATAATGGGTTTGAACTTTCTTCAAAACACCCAAAAAGCACTCAGTCCTACCTTACCCTGCCAAACCATGCCAGTTTCAGAATACACAAGTCAGAATTACTGTTTTTCAGAAAAGCAGAAGTCAGTGGCTCAATATTTGTGGTCACAGCTCAGCATTTCAGGCATTTCTGACTAATCCCTGCTTGGTTAGACAGGTCCTTGCCATTCCAGCCTCATCAGCCATGCTGCAGTGTTCTCCAGGCAGGTTTCCCAGTGGGTTTCCTCTTTCTTCCTCCAGACCTCATGGCAAACTTTCTCCCCAAGCCACGTGGCTTCCCCCCAACACCCCAGACCTCCTGGCTGACTCCCATCTACACCCTTTCAGACCATGTGGCTTCCCTTCCTTTTATCCTCATGGCTCTCTCTAACTTTATAAGCTAACCCTGAATACCATACATCATTGTTATGAAAAGTATCTTAAGCCCGTCATTTGCCCTTTTGCCCTGAGCTGCAGCCCAGCTATTATCTAGTTTCCAGTTTGCCATAGATTTTGCAAAGTACCTTAAAAACTGTGTTATCTTCCTTCCTTATCCCCAAAACCAGGGATGTGGGGACTTTGGAGGCCCCTCCTCTCTATTACAGAATTGTTTCAGGATAAACTCAGATTTTCTTGTTGACACAGTAAAGAATTAAAACTCAGCAAGCCTATTATCGTGCAAGCAAACTTGATTAGTGATAGGTTCTCTTGGAAGAAAATGGGCCTTGCTGAAGTAGGGGTGAAAAGCAAGAGCTTGGATAGCAAAAGTAAGGGTGGCAAGAGTAGGTGGCGCCTTGACTGGTGGCACAGTGGATAAGGTGCCAGCCTGCGAACCCAAAGGTTTCAGGTTCGATTCCCCAGCCAGGGCACATAATCAGGTTGCAAGCCAGGTCTCCAGCCTGGTCCGTAGCTAGAGGCAGGTGAATGGCAACCATACATTGATGCTTCTCTCTCTCTCCGCCTCTCCCTTCCCCCCTCTCTGAAAAAGAAAGAGTAGGTGGCAAGAGCAAAGGTAGGAAGAGGAATCATGTCCCTTGTTTAGAGGGTTTATATGGTTGGTGAGAATTGGGTGAAGGGATTACATATTGAATGGTGGGTAAAGTTGGTACCTGCTTCCTCCAGGGGACTTGACTATCCAACCACAGGTATGTGTGGGGGTTCTATTCCAGATAGTGAAAATAGCACACAGAATTTCAAGGATTCCTCTTCTGCCTTATAAGCACTGGAATGTTTATGACACGTGGAAATCTTAGTAAGATTATTACAAAAACTTACAGAAGCCCAGTCTCAAGGACTCTCTCCTCCTCTTATACTATCATAGTTTTTGTTTGTGTTTTTCAGAATGCCTGACAATCTTACCGGACCAGGCTTAAGACTTGTGAGTCAATGAAACATGTCTTCCTTTGCTTCTAGCCTCCTGTATTAAGTTCTTTGCTACATTATAATAGTGAGAGCTCTGTCTTTATTTTTCCTCTGGCCACTCATTCCTAGCTGCTACCTAACAGAATTTTAAAGAAAGCTAGAAATACTTTAGATTAAATAAACTTTTAATTATTTTAGCTTTAAAAAGTAAACAATCATGGCCGCGCACGTCTCGCGGGTCCGGGCCTTGTATCGGCGCATCTTGCTGCTGCACCGGGTTCTGCCCCCAGACCTTAAAGCCCTTGGCGACCAGTACGTGAAGGATGAGTTTAAGAGACATAAGACCGTTGGTTCTGACGAGGCCCAGCGTTTCTTGCAGGAATGGGAGGTGTATGCAGCAGTGCTATGGCAACAAGCTAACGAAAACAGACGCACTTCAACTGAAAATCCATGTTTTGGAATCGCCCTCCCAGAAGAGAAACTTAATGACTTCCGTGATGAGCAAATAGGACAGTTGCAGGAGCTCATGAAAGAAGCCACCAAACCCAATAGACAATTTAGTGTCACTGAGTCTAGAAAACCGGAATTTTAGTTTATCCAATAAAGCTTAACAAAGCACTTAAAGTTCAGAACCCTATATTATCATTTGGCATTAACATGTATTTCTTCAGCTTTTAGGCTTTGAGAATGCCTGGTGTTAATGAATTATATTTTTTAAATTTGGGGATTTGTTACGAATGTTCTCTGTAATGAGAGAACAGGATCACCGGGGTACAGAACTTGACATTATTGAGGTAAGTAATAGTACTTGCTGAGTGGGATTTGATTTTTGAACTGAACAAGGAAGAACATCTCTAAAAGGGACAAACATGGAATTTTGCCACAATTTTTATATGTAAATTTGTTTTGAAGGCTATTCTTGTTCACGCCTTAGTCTGATGTTTTTAGCTTCTTCAGGTGAGCCTATCATGATAATGTAGATGTTTCCACAAGGTTATTTAATTATGTACATTGTCATCCTGAAAATTTCATCATTTCTACTTTTATAATACATATGATTATTCTTTTTAAATGACTCTTTTCCCTGAGTCATTGCTTATTGATAAAGAAAGGTTAAAAAGAAGCTTTAAGGTTCAATATTATTCTGTTGTTTGTATAAAAAGGTTATGTTACATATAATGAATTTCTATAGTGTTTGTTAATAACTGATGACCCTTTAAATAATTTGTAGTTATCTTGAGACTCATTTATTGCCTAATGGTTGGGGAGATAAGTATAAAAATGTATAAACATGTTTTTAAGTTCAAAGAAAAAATTATATGGTAATCCTAAAAATGTTTATGAATTTTTTAAAATATTACAAACTAAAAACTTGTATTTTTTTTTCACATTTACTGTAAGATCCTTGGTGTGATCATTTTCAGGTGCAATTGCATTTATATCAGGGCTTTTCACTCCCAGTTTTTTTGAGAAATAATCGACACATCATTGTATATGTTTAAGGTATGCAGCATGTCAGCTCTTTAAAAATGGATTTGTATTGTTCCTGTGAGGCTTGATAGTAGTAGTGACTATTCTTTACTGCTTTTAAACCACTCCTACTTGGTTTGTGTACTGCCTAACTCGCCTTTAGGTTATAATTTTTCTCTTTCTTGTTTTAAAAAAAGTAATGTGTTCTCTGGGATTTCCTTTCTAGAAATCTTACTTTACAGATTTAGCTATACTCTTAAATCTGCATCACCCAGATCTCATTTTTGAACTTAAGATCTGTTTGAAATTCTATTTGGCTTTCCTAACCCATTTAAAATCAAACTTATTCATCCCTTTTTAGTAAGTGTATAATATACCCAATTCGCCAGTTCAGAATTCTGTAATTCAGCCTAGATTTCACCATTTCCCTAAAGCTCTCATTACTTAGCAATTCCTACAACTCTATGTGGTGCATTGCAAAAATGCACGATTCTCTTACCACTCCTGGCACTCATGCACTTTTGCAGTATGTGTTTGCAGCACCACCTATCAAGAACTCAGTTTTCCAATTCTTCAGACTTGGCCTGGCCTTGTTTCTCGATTTGCTCAAAAGAACATGAGTAGTGACATTATGCAAACTGGGAGACTAAGCATCATTGCCTTATACACTTCCAGCTGAACCTTGGAGACTTACCCAGGTGCCTGCCATGTGAACAAGCTTTGGAGGATGCTAGAGTTACAAATAATTTCAATTTCCCTAGGACATGAATGCCTCATGTTTAAATAAACTACAAGAAAGACTAACATCGTAAGTGAAAGACAGCAAAGACCACCAGAAAACAACTTTGGAACATGCATAATATAAAACATTTTTTTAATGAGGGTATCTACAGGAAACAAGGCATTATGAAAACTGACCTAGCATATTTGGAAAAAAGAACCAAATAGAAGTTCTAGAAATGGGAAATGGAATGACTAAAATTAAAAATAAGTCAATGGACACGTCTGACAGCAGATTAGATGGCCCTGAAAAGAGAATTCGTGACTGAAAAACAGGACAGGAGAAGCTACCCAGAATGAACGTAGCGTAGGAAAAGAGCCTGAAAAATATGAAAGAATGGAGGATAAAGCAAAAGGGTCTAATGTATATTCAATAATAGTTTCAAATAGACAATGAAGCAGAAGCAATACTTGAAGTAATTGGTATTTTTCACTGATTTGAAAAATTCTCAGCAATCTACAAATTTATGCCAAGCAGAATCTATGTGAAACAGTAGAATGCTAAAGACAAAAACTTGTAAAAGCAGCCAATAGTTACATTTAGCCTTCAAAATAATGTCATCTAGACTTTTCTTTAGCTAACTTCTCAATAGCACTGATGGAAGCTAGAAACCAACTGATTGACTGTCTTTACTATGTGGGAAGAAAATTACTTCCAACTTCAAATTCTATACTCAGCAAATCTATTTCAAGAATGAAGGTGGAATAAAGACAGTTTCAGACAACAAACATGAGCAAAATTGCCACCTGCAAGTTCTTACTGAAGGAAATTCTAAATGATGTGTTGGATTTAGTACAAAGGTGATGAAAGAACAAACCAAGATACTTGCAAAATACCAATTAATTTAAAAGGACATTTGCTATATAGAACAATAATTATGTTTCATAGGGTTAAACAAATGAGGTATCTTACAATAAGTAATAGTGATATGTTTGTAGGGCAGTGATTGGAGTCAACTCTATAAATGTGGGTAGTTTGAGAAGAGAATGAAGAAACTGGTGAAGTACAAAAAAAAAAAAAAAGTAAACAATCAAAAACACTATGAACTTCTTGAGAAGAAAAGGAAAAGACCTGTCTTTAAAAAATAGGAAATTAGTTCTCTAGGAAAATTGGTTAATGCTTCAATATGAGAGTCATAGTCTTTAGAGTAGACAAAGCAAGACTGTATGAGACTGACATATTCAGAAACTATGATCCAAAGAGCAGGAAGTGACACAATTCAAGGGAGTTACAATGTGTGAATCAAGGGCACATTTTATCTCACCAAGGAAACCATGGTGAGAAAGGAAAATAGAAAATAGAAAAGTTTACTTATTTTTTCAGTCAGACACACTGCCAAGAATTTGTCAGCACAGGGGAAGGAGGTGCTTTGCTAGCTAGTAAGCCAATTGCTGTAACTCAATGAATGGTTGGAGTTAATCAGGTGCCAGAAAAAAAAGGTCATAAACTGAAGTGAAATAATCCCCAAAATGTGATGTGGGAAGGTCATGGCGGGTAGTCACATCAAGAAAATACATAGGAATAAATTTATGAAGAATGTAAAGGATCTACCTTTCACGTTCAACCCTAGTCAGAGAAAAGTTAAAAATTATTAAGTAATTATCTTCAAAGAGAACATTATTTCTAGTCACTCTTAGGTAATCATGTACATTTATACATGCATTCAACAACCATTGAATTCATTCAACAAGTATGTGCCAGGCACTATTCTAGGCATTGGGAAGTAACAAGGAATACAGTTAAGATCTGGTGCAATAAATATTTAGAAAAGTGGTAAATAAATCAGCAATGGCTAATTCTGAAACCTATTGACTCTATTAAGTCATTGACCAAGACTTTGAAGTGCTAGGCAGGTTTCCCCGTTTGATCTTAAAGTCCAAAAGCTAAGTGTATTGAGATACTGGAGGCAATCTAGAAATCAGACAAAAAACCCCTGATGAACAGTTAAGCAATTAAAATAATGGTGGAAAACTCATATGGAAAGCTTTAAAACAGGGCAAGGAGATACTACCTGAGCAGTTAGTTGCCTAACACTGTGGCAGTCAGAGGGGGCTTCATCAAGGAGGTGACATCAGCACTGAGAACTAAATGACAAGACGCAGCCTGACTTGTGGAGGTGATTAAAGCTCTCTAGGCAGAAAGACACATAGAAATGGAGGACACACTATACAAACACCTAGGTGAGACAGGGAGCATAGTGTGGTATGAATCAGAGCTGAGCATGTTAATGGAAGGCTTTTTGGGACAGCATATAGCGCTCCCTCCATTCACTAAAGTTTCTTCTTAATGTCTGATCTCATCTCTCTTGCTCTACTTAAAATCACATAATTTTTATCAGCTGTAGAGGACACACTGACATAATAAAGTATACATTTATATGCATATTTGATGACTAATAGCCATTACTTCCAGCCATCCAATACTATTGTGCACCAATTTACATTTTATTATTTTAGACTATACCAACATTATAAAATAAATGCTGGAAAATATTTAATATTTTAAAGAAATATGGGTCTCTTGCAACCTGCTTGTTTGATGCTCTTCAGTTTGTTTGTTCCTACGGATGAGTCACCTTCTTTAGGGGAAGGAGTGAGAAGGACAGAATGACCTTCCTGGGTCTCCATATCCTATCTGTGAAATGGAGGAGAGGGATGGGATAATCTCTGGACTCTTCTGGTTTCAAGTCTCATGTCTCCATGGAAGAAAGTTATATTGCACCTGGGAGAGAGTGAGAAAAATTGAGCCATGCACATACACAGAGACAGGGACTGAGAATGAGGGTACCAGGAGTGGGAGATACCAGTCCCAGGTACAGCCTCCAGTATCTAGGTAGGCTTAGTCTATGGATGTTTGGGGTCAAATAGGGCACCAAGCCTGGAATTTCAAGATCTTGGTTAATAACTTTTGATTGTAAACCAGTTTGAGAATTGGCACTTACAGATTTTGTTGCCACTTTCCTAATGATATTTCACAGCAGTGACACAGGTTGATCTGGCCAGACCCCAGAGAGGAGAGGGTTTGTAGGCTGCCCGAGGCAGTCTGCGATGACAGATTTCCCTACCCCCAGCAGAGACACAGCAAGAAGAGGCCCTACACAGGGCAGGCATGAGGCTAGTGAAAAGCCCCCCTACTCTCTTCTGGTACAAGGTAGAAGGGGGAGATGCTATGCTGGTAAAATCTAGTCTGGAAAAAGGACAGAATTGGCTGGGGTGCTGGAGGCATTTGGATTACATGGAAGCTGAGCTGGGAGATGCAAATGGAGGGAAAGCAGTTACTCACCATTCTTCTTTTCCTCAGGAGTCCATGGCACGGACTTGTGTGCCAGACCATAGGAGACAGATGGGCTCTGGAAACCATGTTTCTAGGAGGCAGGCCCTGGCCCCCAGCATGGGGAGCTGCAGAGTGGCAAAGGTGGCAGGAGCCTGAGTCTGAAGCTGGAGAACCATCTGCTTAGAAGTCTCAAGCTCCAAATGACAGTTAAGGATGGAGTTGGAGTTCTGGGCATGGTTTTGGCTTTCTGTCTTTTGGAAAACAGCTAAGTATTTTCTGTGTTTTGAGGAAGAGATTGTCCTGCAGTCAGACAGTTCTCCCTTCCCCCAAGTTGTGCAGCTTTGTACTAAAGACCTTTTTCCTTCTCCACCAACCTTTGCCTTTGAAATTTGCATAGAGGGTGGTGGTGGGCAGCAGAACCCTATTTCTGTTTGGTACAGTGGCAATTGGCAATTGAACAATTCTAGACAGACAAGTGACCTGCATTCCATTCTTTTAGGAGCTGAGATTGCCCACCAATGGCCATCTCAAGTCACATGTTCCATGTAGGAGGAGACATGGGCAAGGTGGCAGCATCTCCAGCATCATATACATTGGACCTGTTCCTGCAGAGGACAGATTGAATTTGCCTTCTGATAACTATTTTAGGCTAATCACCTATGTTAATACTTTCACATTTTTGGGGGAGGATATTTAAAGAAGACTTCTATATTTAAATCTAATTTAAATTAGAAGAAGACTTCTAATTCTCTGGGATTTTATTTATTTTTTGTTTCTATTTTATTTTTCAGTGACATTTGTCCTATTTTTCCCTCCATTGCTGTCCCATGCCCTGCTCTCCCACCCCTCCTCCCACAGTCAATCCCCACTTTGTTGTCTATATCCATGGTCCTTTATACTCTATTCTTGACAAGACATTTCCCCTTCTTTTCCCTGTTATCCCTCTCCCTCCTTTCCTCACGTGGCTTGCTAGTTTGTTCTTATTTGCATGTCTCTGGTTCTGTTCTTATTTTTTGTTTTGTTCATTAGTTTCCACTTATAGGTGAGATCATATGGAATTTTTATTCACCACTTGGCTTATTTCACTTAACATAATACTCTTCAGTTCCATCCTTGCTGTCACAAAAGGTAGGAATTCCTTCTTTCTTTCCACTCCATAGTATTCCATTGTGTAAATGTCAAATCAACAAGCAACAAGTGCTGGCAAGGATGCAGAGAAAAAGGAATCCTAGTTCATTGTTGGTGGGAATGCAGACTGGTGCAATCACTGTGTAAAACAGTATGGAATTTCCTCAAAAAACTAAAACTGGAACAGCTTTTTTTTTTTTTTTTAAATTTTTATTGTTGTTATATTACATTCATCCCCTTTTTGCTCCCCTCTGTCCCCCTCCCCACCCACCCATTCCCCCCAAAGTCAATCCCACCTGTTGTCCATGTCCATAGTTCCTTTATACTAGGTTCTTGTCTAAGCTGCTCCCCTTTCCTGCCTCTGCCTCCCCGCTCCCCCCAACCCCTTTCCCCCTGACCACTGAAGGCCTATTCCTTGTATTCATATACTTGGTTCTGTTTTGCTTGTTGTTAGTTTTGCTTATTATTGTCCCGTAATGGGTGAGATCATATGATATTTGTCCTTCACTGACTGGCTTATTTCACTAAGCATAATACTCTCCATAAAAATGGAACAGCTTTTTGATCCAACAATTCCACTGCTGGGATTGTACCCCAAGCATCCTGAAACCTCAAAAAAGACCTATGCACCCCAATATTCATAGCAGTGTTACTTACAATAGCTAAATGCTGGAAACAGTCCTTTAAGTGCCCATCAGTAATTCTCTAGGATTAAAAAAATGTTATTATTTTAACATTAAGGTCCATTCCAAAAATAAGGTTCCAGATATTACAGAGGAGAAGATTTAAAATAAAGCCATAGACTGTTAATGTGTCACCAGAAATTATCTCAAGTTCACCATATGTGCATCATGGTGCAGTGAACATGTATGCTTGGACCAAGGATTTCGTTTTCTTTTCTATCTGCTTTCTAACTAGCCCTGTGACCATTGGTAGTTTTTAAAACTCCCTGAATTGTGGTGGCTTTACCTCTTATGTAAGAAGTCTGTACTATTGTGGATTATGTGATTTTTAACTCTCACATTAAGGTTTATTATTTCTCCTTAAAATCTGGATACTGCTTAAGGAAAAAGGCCTGAATTCTGAATATAGTGGGAAAAACACAGAATACATGAATTTTTCTTACTATGCTGTGAATATAAGTACATACCTTTCAATTGAAATAATTATATAATCAATGTTAACAATTAATTTGTATGCTGGCCATTCATACTTCCAAATAATAACAGTTTAATTTTTATGCTCCATTCTTGCTTACAACTAACTTATTGCCAGTTTAGTCCTTTGTCAGATAAGCAGCCACTAAACATTGCATGGTTTTCTTGGGAACGTGCTTCATCCTACAGATTCCAGGAGCATGTTTGTTTATATCTGAAAAATGAGTCCTGCCAGAAAATCTGTCTAGAGGCATATAATCCAGATTTTTCTATTTTTGAATTAATTTTATTGATTTCAATAAATCAATAAAATTTAATTAAAAATATATAACTTATATATATTTGGTTGAAAATTGGTTCCATGGGAAATTTTTCCAGCTGAGTTGAATTGGTACAAATTTGCTTTTGATAATAAGAGTTGGAAATTGTATCATCTATTGAGAGTTTTTCTTAAAATAATTAAGCATATGGCATTACTATGATTTTATGTTATATTTCTGTGGCAACAAGTATTATGGGCCAATAATATAGCAAATGACACAAGAGGGGATGATTCTCATTCTTTTCCAAAATAAATGAGAATTACCTAAGTGCAAGCCATAATGAGCTTGCTATACAGTGAAAGAGTTTTGGTCCGAGTTCCTATAGCTGATCAATAATGTGATTTGGGGCTGGGGTTGCCTGGATTTCTGAAGGCATGTTGGTTTTCTACATCTTTATGTATACTAAACAGAATACTTTCTTAAATATGCTTTGAGTTCTTAGCATTCCTAAAGATAGCTATGAAGTTAGGACAGGAAGTAAGAAGGCTGATGTAAGAAAATGAAAATGAAATTAAAGACTCTTGAGAAAATTGAAATGAAACCTCTTGTCGTAGCAACATTATCAGAGGGTTGAGCTTCAAGAAGAACCTAATTTCCAAATGGCAGTTAATGAAGGAAGGGAGTCTTTGGAAATTGAAAGGCAAAGATATGAATACTTTGAACTTGCTGCTGAGACTATGAAAGTCTCACAGAAAGCACTTCACTAGGCCATTTTTATTCTGAATATGAAACTTTTTGGGTAAAACATACAAGTGTGATAAGAAGCAGCATTTTAAAAAGACCTTTAAGCTTCTCACAGTAAGAAAAATTCCTCCAATAAGTCATTGGTAGTAAAAATGAAACTTTTTCCTTAAGAAAATAATGTTAGAACTGCTTAACCACTTGTTTTTGAAATAAACATCCGTTTGTGGTCCAATCATTTTATCTTGTTCCTTCATCTTGACGTTGAGCTTCAAAAACCTCTGTCTAAAGCTTCAGCTATTCCCCAGTCCATTATTCGTCCCCTGATCCCTCCTGACTGTTGTCAATAGTGGAGCCTTGATTGTAGCAAACTGATTCTATTGCCTACCCTGATGCAGATCACCAGCAAATGACCAGGGTGCTTTGAATCCTCCGCCAGAAGCAAATCATAAGAGGAAAAGAACAAGTAAGTGTTAAGTTTGTGCCCAGAAGAAGTGGGGAGTCGGGTGGACTGGTTCAAAGCTTTTATTGAAGGATGTTCCAGCAGGTGGGCTGAGCTGGAACAGACTACAGCCCCCAGGGAAGGGATAGAGGGATTTTTAAGGACATGGAGCAAACTCTCAGGGGAATGGGCCACTATGAGGGTCTGCTCCAGAGTCCAGGGTATAGGTATTTGCCAAAGAACAATGTCCTCTGGTTAGGAATGGCTGTCAGGAGACTTATGGAAATCATTAAGGGAGAGAGAAAGGGACAATGAGGGTGTAACTAGTTCTCAGCAGGATGCCAACAGCGGTGCTTAGTTGCTGCTGTTAATAGGGAACCTTGCCATCGGGTGTGTGGTCAGGCACGAAGACCCTCCTTGTTTCAGCACAGGCAGTGACTCAGGTGGTCCAAGTCCCAGTGCATTTTAATAGTAAGCAGTTTGGGTAGTAATTTGTTTCTGCATAGAAAACAAACCTAGAAATTTTAGTACTTGATTGTAATGAACAAAGAAATTACAGGGTGTTGAAGAATAATGTTAAGGCTGTCATGGTCATAAGGGTAATGGCCCAATGAAAAAGAAAAGTGATGATTCAACGTCTTCCCTTTTAATGAATTCATCACTGTGCATCTAAATAGTCATAGAACAATTCTGAGACTCAACTCAAAAAGAATGGGACCTTGTGTTTATGAAAGAACTTTGTGTACCTTAGTGTCCCAAAGCCCCGGAACACTGAGATCAGGGGCAACCAGCATACTGGCCCTGAGGGACAGGCAGGTGTTGCCTTTGGGTGTACTGCCTCTTTGTTCTGAAGTACATACAGCCTCTTTTGCTCTAATGGTCTGTACGCCTGCCCCTGCTGTAAACTAGCGCTCTCCTGAAGTCCATGGTGGGAAGAACCACCAAGGAGTTACCTGCCTTTCGGTCCTGAGCCTGCCGCTTGCAATAAGGCATGCCAAATCTCCTGAAAGCTCCGAGTAAGTCCATGTTTCTCACCAGGCCAGAGGCCTGCCCACCATCAGAACCTACTGGTCCGAGAGCTCTTAAGGCTCCAGGACCTGACACTTAGGGAGGGAGAAGTAGCATTGATACTTTGATGACCTATTCTATGTCAGTGAATCTTTTATGTTCTTTATAGATGCAATCTAACATACTTGTCAAAACATCCTTGCGAAATAGATCTTCTCATTTTCATATTTACAGCTGAAGAGACGACTTTACAATGAAGTATTCATCCCACGATTAGCCAGCTAGTAAGTAGTAGTGCAACCTGTTTCTTAATATGTCCATTCAAACTGTGAAACTGATAATTTAGATTTTCAATGCTTTAAAATAATTTCAAATTTACCTTGTCTGCTTAGACTTGAAGACTAAATAAGATTTTAAAACTAAGTATCTTATTTGTTGTTTATAAGTCATCTAAACAATTCAGTTTTACACAAAAAGCATGTAAGCATTATATATTTTATACATATGAGGTCTGTCCTGAAAGTATTAAGCCAATGTCAATATAATTAAACCCTTTGGCATGGCTGATACTTTTGGGCCTGAGGGACTGGCATTTATCACCAGGCCAGAGATCTGCTTAAAGTACTTAAGCAAAGTTTAAGTACTTGGCTTCAATGCATATTTCAGCACATAAAATTTAGATTGTTATGCAAGTTATTATGTTTTTAAGTTACAATAAAATCTTATTTGAGGGTATTAAATATGCCAGGTTCAATATAATTTTTCATAAACAAAACCAAGGTATTCTAAGGATATTTTGTAGTAGCAGAAGAAAACTACTAAAATATTTAAATGTTCACTGTGGAATAACTTCCTGCTCAGGTAGAAATGCCCAAACTTTGCTTCTGGCCAGGTGGGTAGAAGATAGATGAGGAAAATAGACACAAATACTTTCTGAGGGAAAAGTCTGATGTGCTGGTACCTGGATCTCATACAGTCTAATCAAAGGCCTGAAGAAGCCTGTTTTATAAACTATCAGACATTTATTAAATACTGATGCAACAGCAATTTTATGTAATATAACCATGTATCTGCCCCTATGTAGACTAAGGAGAAAGAGGAGAATAATGTCTTTCTGTTTTTATTGTTTCACCTTAAGGACCATAACTCTAATATGGCTTTTTATTTCAGTTATGAAGCTGTCTTGAACACATTAACTCATTTAATTTTCTAGTAACCCTTTAAAGTAGGCAGTACAACCTTTCCCATTTCAGAGCTAGAGCTCCACGCACATTCTCACAGAGACTAAATGGCAGATTTGGCACTTACTTGAAAGATAGTAGATTGCCAGCACTTTTTCTGCTACACAATCACTGCCCTTTACACATTCATCCTCGAAAAACATAAAAACTAAATAGAATCTACTCTCAAATCCACACTTTTCACCATGTAACCCATCAGTCTAGGAAAAGATTCAAGGTTAGGAAGAAAAACAGAATGCAGGTAATATATATTATATGCTGCTTCTTGCTCAAAAATTGTTCACAGAAAATATTTTAAAATGTCATCTGATATACCTTCTTACAAGAATTACATGATTTATACCTCAAGTTGGATTATTTTTGATAATAGGAGGGATGACCTTTATAGATCTGATATAAATATGCACTATGTGTATACTGACCCAATTTTTAAAAATATTCTTATTTTGTTCATCATGAATTTTTGCATTGATTTTCTTTTATAAAAGATATTGCATTTAAATAGTATTTACTTTGATTACAAAGTTTCTGGCTCTTTCTTAAATTTCATGTTAGAAACCAACATGTCTACACTGATTCTGGCCTTGACACTTGAGCTTAGATGTATATGTTACTAGAATGCATGTATGTACAGTTATGAATTTCATATTAAAAATTTTTTTTGTAATTTTGTTTCACTCAACTCTGTATCTTCAATGTGTTTGGGTAATCAGGTGGGGTCTCTGACAATATTTATTGACTACACAGTTTTAGGTTTATAAATAATTGGTTAGAATTGCAAAACTCTATGCTACTTATGTACAGTTATTGTAAAGTTTCACTATTCATCATAACTTTTTCAAACTTTTTATTTAAGGGTTTATGATCTTCTAAGCGTTTTGTGGTGAGACATGAAGTCAATTAATACAACCACCCTGTCAAACATCTCAGACAGCAACCCAAGTCACTGCAACGCACACTGCAGGATGATTCTGATAGCAATCTACGGCTTGGTTTTTCTTGGAGGAACTATTGGAGTGGTATTAATGTCACGTTTAATGTTCAAAAGGAAGAGTCGATCAATGATTGCCACAATTGTTCTTAATATTATAGTACTACACTTGATCCTCCTGATCAGCCTTCCGTTCCGCCTCAGCTATTATGTATTAAACATCTGGGCGTTTGGATCCTTTACATGCCGATTGGTTAGCAGTATAATATACTGGCATATGTACTTCACCTTTGTTTTCTATGTGACCATTGTCATACTCCGATTGCTCATCTATTTTAAGAAATTCCAAATGCAAGAGTTCCAACAGTACCATATGGTAGTTTTAAGCATTATTATTTGGATGGTGGGTAGCCTAGTTTTTTTGCCAATATTTTTTTTACTATATGGCATATATCCAAATTACTCACAACAGCGATGCTTTGAGTTCTACAAAGATCTCAATAATAGGAACTCCATTATCTTGAACTATTCTATGATTGGCATTATAATCACAATGGTTGTGACACTCTTTCTGATACAGATGGGTGTCATCACTCAATTGACAAAGGCTCTTTGGCCAGACATGTGGGCCCATCAAGAGTATAGAGCACAAATCAAGAGTTTATTCTTCCTTGTAGTAGTAGTTGTCTGTTTTGTACCCCATCATGCATTCCGGGTACACTTTATTCAAGATTATTCAAGAATGGAAAGTTCTAATTTAATTATTTATAATGAAATTTTTGTTGCTTTAACTACTGTCTGTTGCCTGGATATGCTGTGTTTCATAGGTGGAGTTATTCATTAAATACTCTTATGTCACTTGTTTTGTATGCAGTTTTTCACCATTGTAAACAAAATGGTTTTACTTGAATGGATTCTAAAATGATTTCAAAATTTTTCAAAATTTCTGCTCTTAAATAGCACCAAATTATTTTTCCATGAAAAAGTGTGAGGATTGATTGTTCCCTTCTTCTCAAGAAAACTGTTATCTATTTTCTATTAAGTATATTATAGAATTCAATTCTCTTAGTTCTGTACAAAGTTGACCCAAAACATCCCTTTCAGACTTAACGCCTACCTCTTTTTTCATGTAATATTTATTTCCCCAAAGTATAGCTATTGGCTTTCCCTACACTCCAGCCTGTTCTCCTTTTTGTGTTTACTCTCACTGAGCTTTAATCTTAGAATGTTCTTTGTCTCTATCTCTAAACTAGAACTCCTAAGATAGTAACTCTATAGAAACTTTAAATTACCTATTTTATGCTTAACTGAAGAGAGCTGCCTCTTGAAAATGACTGATATCTAGTAAATCTTGTGGTACTTGAAGGAAGAGTAGCTCATGTAGTCAAGCAACATAGGAGAAGCACTTTCAGAATTGAAGGAGGTGGATGTGATTTGAATCTTACTAAGACAAGTCGGTACTCAGGAAGCATGGATTCATTAAAAAAGAAAAGAAATTTTGAAAGGTGGAAGACATCTGGCCATAGTCTAAGCATAGCAGAAAACTCTGTTAGGCATCAAACCTTTGACACTGTGGGACTGTTCTTAAGCTTGTTCAAGGCACCTTATATGTGTTACATAATTAAAATCAATACTGTTATCAGTTAAACTAAATAAAAACAACCCAAATAATCAACTTGGAGTCTAGTTATTTGATATAAAAATTATATCAAAACTCTTATGTTTTGCTTATAACAATTAATTGTATTACTTATATTGACTTTGGCTTGATACTTTCAGGATAGACTTCGTAAATTCAATGAATTAAATAGCCAAACAATGCCTTTACTGGTTAATAAGGCAGCATAGTTACTATGAAAGTTTTGGAGTCATCTGGAGAGTCTGGATTTAAAACTATTCAGTAACTATTTATCTTAGCAGCGAAATGGCACCAGAATATTACCAGCAATTAGATTTAGGTTCAGCAACTTCGTTATTTGAGTTTTGGCTAAGAAAGAATTCAGAGCTAAAACTCAAATACAAGCAAAAGTTTATTTATTGTGGGTCAGAATCTCATTATCTTAAGGGCAAAGGCTGGTTTGGGAGTTGTATGAGGCAATTATGCAGCCCCTTTGTTTTTCCTCTAAATGGGTCTATGATATGACTAGTGAGATGCTAGGGGAGGGAAGGTCACCCTGAGGGTGAGGTCCCACTTGACAAGAGCCCATTGCTAGGCACCTGGGGCTTTCTTCCCTGTGTGCCTTCTATAACTGGCCTATTGTTCCCACTCTGTTCATGTCTGTGTAACTGCCTACTGCATTTATAATCTTGGAGCCCCCAATTTTCTATGTTATAGGGTTTTGGTAAAGATGACACAAGACAACAATATGTGTTACATAGTGGCATGGTACCTGGCATATGGTATTCAGAACCATATAATAGTTGACTCTTGAACAATAAATATTTGTACTGTGCAGTTCCAGTTATAGATAAATTTTTTCAATAAATATCTACAACACTATAAATGTATTTTCTCTTCTGTATGATTTTAATAATATTTTTAAGCTTATTTTATTTTAAGAATACAGTATATAATACATATACCATAAAATATGTGTTACTCAACTGTTATTGGTAAGTTTTAGGGTCACAAGTAAAATAGTAAGAGTTAAGTTTTGGAGGATACAATGGTTATTGATATATGTAGATTTTTAACTATATGGGAAACTAGCACCCCTAACCTCCATGTTGTTCAAGGGTCAACTTCTTTTCCTAATACAATGACACCTTTTGGCAAAAAAAAAAAAAAAAAAAAAAAAATTTAATAAGGGTAAAAAATGTTTATCTATACAGACATAAATGTTATTATTGGTCAATATTGATTTCATATTTTATTTAATCAATAAGGAAATGGTGATTATTTTTATTTTTGCTTATAAAAGCCATCATTATTATGCTATAATTATTAATTTTAAAATAATATAATAGAACCATTCTATAATTCTGCTGTCACAGAAAGAAATAAGTAGCATTATACTTAAAATACATGTAATAAACTTTTTAGGAAACTAAAGGGAACTTTTTAGGAATTTAAAGGGAACTTTAAAATATGCTTCTTTGAAACACTAATTGTTTTAGGTTAGTTAATTTAATTTAATTTATTTTTATTTTTAAAAAGATTTTACTGATTATTTACAGAGAGGGGAAGGGAGAGAGGCAAAGAGGGAGAGAAACATCAATGTATGGTTGCCTTTCATCTGCCTCCAGCTAAGGACCTGGCTGGAAACCTGGCTTGCAACCTGGTTATGTGCCCTGGCTGGGGAATCGAACCAGGGAACTTTGGGTTCATAGGCTGGAGCCTATCCACTGAGCCACCAGCCAGGGCTAAGTTAGATAATTTTAAGAAACAGTATACATGGGAGAAATAATGAAAAGCAAGTACAAATGACCTTTTGTAATAGGACATTTATATTTGTAAGGGAAATCTCCATTTGGAAGGGTATTTTCCTCTTTGTACCAGGTCTGCTTACACTATCAATGGAAAAGGCATGGACTTAAATTTATATAACAATCTTACCTTGTTTATTGTGCTTTTCTTGCTAACTTCCTTAACTGCATCTCCACACCCAATATCTTCTTTTGTTTTTAGCTGAAGGAGATATTTAAAGTGGTGGCTTCTTATCATTTTGTCTTAGTTTTCCTTAGTTACTTAGTTTTCCTGGGTCTCTTTCATGTGTACAGGGAGGTATACAGTACAAGTTATTAAGCTACAATTTATTTAGTTACAATTTATTTTTTCTCCTACTAATGTGTCTCTTGTTAATTTGATTATTAGTCAAACCCGGGAAACAGAAATATGGGAGGGAAATTATTTTTCAACCCTGATAGTTTTGGCAAGTCAGCCAGGAGAATTCACTGGGAGGATACTGCTTGCTACAGCTGAGAGATTTGTGGTGTCTGACAAAAAGTTGGCAAGAGGTAAGCTTTCTCAGTCAGCAGGATTCAATGGAAATAAGAATCGGTGAGCTACATTTATATTAGCAGGAGAAAATATTTGTGAAGCTAGTGTGAAGGAAAAAAAGGCGGGATTCTGTGGAAAAGCATTCTTATTCTGGGTCCAAAGTCCATATGCCTAATGGTTCAAAAGGCCAAAACTAAAAATGTCAAAGTTTGGACTAAGGAAAGCTGTGTTTATTGAGAAGGCACTAATTCAAAAGATGGGAACCCTAGTGGTACCTTAAATTCATCTTAACTCTTGATAAATAGAGAATTTAGGCTTCTTTATGGCAAAAAAAAAAAAAAAAAGAAAGAAAGAAAGAAAGAAAGAAAGAAAAAGAAAGAAAGAAGGCAGGAAAAAGAAAAAAAGAAAAGACAAAAAAGAGGGGGGATGGGACTGGCTATTGTTTTTTTTTAACTTATTTTATTTATTTTGCTATTTTATTTATTTAGTTTGCTATTACAGTTATCCTAATTTCCCCCTGTGACCCCCTCCACCCAGTACCCCATTTCCTCCAGCAATGCCCTCCTTAGTTCATGTTCATGAGTCATGCATGTAAGTTCTTTGGTTTCTCTATTTCCTTTTTTCTTCTTAACATCCCGTCTATGCTGTAACCACCAATGTGTACTTTTTTTTTCCCCTTTCACATCCAGACAATTCACCATTGAATTACTGCCTTCTGTCAGCTTCTCAAATCATATTAATACAAAGTTTTCTTTTCATTATTCCAAAATGCCTACATTAATTCATTTGTTTAAAGAATTACTCTTTTAATATGAATTGCAATATTACCAAACACATGCAAAAATACATTTACACCCATATATATTTTTACACATATTGAAAATATACTAGATTTTGAAGAGTTAATACAAAAAATTAAAAATATACCAATAGCTTACATAATCATTACATGTTAAACGATAGTATTTTAGATATATTGTAGCAAAATTAAACAAATTTTTTTCTTCTTTAATACTTATTTTACTCTGGAATGCTATTTTTGTGAAATATATCACAGAAATTGTGTATTGCAGAACTCACTTTTATGAAAGCTGTCCTAGAGACAGTGCCAAACCCATAGTAAATAATGAATTTGGTTTTTGAGTCAGATCCTCCCCATTCCCATAATACAACTCAACTTTATTTTAAGCTACTGGAACTACAACTTAATTCTTTTTAGAGTTTTCCATCTTAAATAGTATATTTATTTATTTATTTAGGCTGCGCACAGGTCTTCTTTCAATACCTCTGTATTCCTCTACGTGTACTTTACAAGTTGAAGGCTTGCAGTGCCAGCCAGGATTGGCTATTCTTGTAAAACTCAAGCTGCAAGCAGAATTTCTTTAATGATTAGCATATAGATATAGTAGATATAGATATAAATATAGATGTAGATATGACTAGCAGAAGATATTAATTACTCTGAAGGCCATGGTAATAATGCAGGCTTAACTAAGACAGAGATATAGAGACTGAGCCTTTTATTCCATTTTAACTTACAGAGTTCCTAACTGGCAGGTCATAGTGGGTAGTCATGGCCCAGGTATACAACTTCTTAGTGAAAGTTTATCTTTTTCTTAAGCAAGCCCTGTCCATTGTTTTTATGCATCTAGTTTAACCACCTTTAAAAATAAGTTGTAACCAATCTCAAGAGCAAGAGGGCTCTTTTGCTGCTCTTAAGATTCTCTCTTTATCTGATTTATCTTTTTCTTAAGCAAGCCCTGTCCATTATTTTTATGCATCTAGGTTAACCACTTTTTAAATAAGTTGTCACCAATCTCAAGAGTGCCAGCTGAAGCCCCACTTGTGCTGGTTTTTGGCCACTCCTGCTCAGTCTCAGTCCCCACATCTGCTCCTGCCCAGTCCCCATGTTCACACTCACTCACTGCTTCTCTCCTTCACTTTTTGTTCTGTATTTTCACTAAGGTCAGTTTGGGATGGGAGAAAGTGGATAGGACTACCAATTACTCTGCTGCCATATTCTCCCTCCTGCAATTTGTACTTCTCAATCCCTTATGTCTTCACCCTTTCCTCCCCCCATACTCTCTTCCACCTGGCAACCATCAAAATGCTCTCCATATTCATGATTCTGTCTCTGTTCTCCTTGTTTGCTTAGTTTGGTTTTTAGACTTAATTGTTGATAGATGTGTAATTTTTGTCATTTTATTGTTCATAGTTTCGATCTCCTCTTTCTTAAATAAGTCCCTTTAACATTTCATATAATAATGGTTTGGTGAAATGAACTCCTTTAGTTTTTTCTTGTCTGGGAAGCTCTTTATCTTCCCTTCTATTACAAATGATAGCTTTGTTGGGTAGCACATCCTCATGTTTTTGGATTTCTTTTCCTTCTTATTGCTCTGATTGGTTGTCCTGCAGACAACATCATAATGGGCAAAAGCTAAAAGCCTTTCCCTTAAGATAAGGAACAGGGGACAAGGGTGTCCACACTCTCCACTTCTATTCAACGTAGTTCTGGAAGTTCTATCAGACAAATAGGAAAAGAGAAAATAGGAAAAGAGAAAAGAGAAAATAAAACTATCATTTACAGATGACATGATAGTGTACATAGAAAACTCAATAGACTCCACCTAAAAACTACTTAACCTAATAGGTGAATTTGGCAAAATAGCTGGATACAAAGTCAATATTCAGAAACCAAAGGCATTTTTGTACACCAACAATGAAACATCAGAGATAGAAGCTAGAAAACAAATCGCATTTATCATAGCAACCAAAAATATTAGTATTTAGGAATAAACTTTACCAAGGAAGTAAAAGACTTATACTCAGAAAACTACAAAACACCGAAGAAAGAAATTAAGGAAGATACAAATGGAAGCATATATGATGTTCATAGTTGGGAAGAATTAACATTATAAAAATGGCCATACTACCCAAAACCATTTATAGATTCAATGCAATCCCTAGTAAAATACCTATGACATATTTCACAGATCTAGAGAAAATATTTCAAAATTTTATATGGAGCCAAAAATGACCCTGAATAGCCACAGCAACCTTGAGAAAGAAGAACAAAGTAGTAGAAATCACTATACTGGATATAAAACTATATTACAAAGCCATTGTAATCCAAACAGCCTGGTACTGGTATGAGAATAGATCAATGGAGAAGAATAGAGAGCCCAGAAGTAAATCTAGAACTCTATGGTCAACTAATATTTAACAAAAAGCGGAAGGAGCATGAAATGTAGTATAAATAGCCTCTTCAACAAGTGGTGGGAGAACTGGACAAGGACATGCCAAAAAATTAAACTAGACCACCAACTTACACCGTACATCAGAATAAACTCAAGATGGATAAAAGACTTAAACATAGGCTATGTCAATATAAAAGTCCTAGAGGAAATTTTCATATATTCCATTGCAGCAATATTTTCACTGATATTTCTCCTAGGGCAAAGGAAATTATGAAACAAATAAAGAAATGGGACTATGTCAAACTGAAAAGTTTCTGCTCAGCTAAAGAAAACATCAGCAAAATAAAAGGGGAAACATCCATATGGAAAATCATATTTGTCAGTGATATGTCAGGAAGGGTTTCATCTCAAAATATACAAGGTCTGTCCCCAAAGTAGCAAGCTATATAACGTGTTGGGTTTTTGTTGTTGTAGTTGTTTTTTAAGATTGTATTCATTATTTTTAGAGAGAAGGGTAGGGAGGGAGGAAGAAGGTGAGAGAAACATCAATGTATGGTTGCCCTTCACCTGCCTCCAGTTGCAGACCTGGTTGGAGATCTGGCTTACAACCTGTATGTAATGTTTTAATTATATTGACATTGGCTCAATACTTTTGGGATAGGTCTTTAAATAAAGAACTTATACAGCTGAACACCAGGAAGCTAGACAACCCAATTAAAAAATGGGCAATAGACCTGAACAGACACTTCTCCAAGGTGGACATACAGAGGGTTCATAGGCTATGAAAAATGCTCAATATCATTAGCCATCAGAGAGATGCAAATTAAAACCACAATGTGATACCACCTCACACCTGTCAGAATGACAATCATTAACAAATCAGCAGCCAACAAGTGCTGGTGAGGAATGGAGAAAAAGGAACCTTAGTGCACTATTGGTGGAAATGCA
This sequence comes from Noctilio leporinus, assembly GCA_004026585.1. Taxonomy (NCBI): domain Eukaryota; kingdom Metazoa; phylum Chordata; class Mammalia; order Chiroptera; family Noctilionidae; genus Noctilio; species Noctilio leporinus. The sequence goes on along the minus strand of PVIW01002511.1, from coordinate 96,288 downwards.
GACTGGTACAGCCACTATGGAAAACAGTATGAATTTCCTCAAAAAACTAAAAATGAAACTGCTTTTTCTTTTTCTTTTTCTTTCTTTCTTTCTTTCTTTCTTTCTTTCTTTCTTTCTTTCTTTCTTTTTTTAAGATTTTACTTATTACTTTTAGAGAGAGGGGAAGGAAGAGAGGCAGAGAGGGAGAAAGACATCAATGTATGTTGATCAGGTTGCCTTTCACCTGCTTCCAGCCATGAACCTGACTGGAGACCTGGCTTGCAACCTGATTATGTGCCATGGCTGGGGAATTGAACCAGCGACCTTTGGGTTCACAGGCCAGCGCCTATCCACTGTGCCACCAGCCAGGGCTGGAACTGCTATTTGATCCAGCTATTCCACTGCTAGGATTATATCTTGAAACGCCAATTCAAAAGAACCTATGCACCCCTATGTTCATAGCAGTGCTATTTACAATAGCCAAGTGCTTGAAACAACCTAAGTGCCCATCAGTGGATGACTGAGAAGAAAAACTGTGGTACATTTACACAATGGAATACTACATAGCAGGAAGAATGAAGGAATTCCTACCTTTTGCAATATCATGGTTGCAACAGGAGTCTCATGGTTAGTGAAATAAGCCAGGTGGCAAAAGACAAATACCCTATGATCTCACTTAATACAGGAAACTAACGAACAAACAAATAGATGAGCAGAATGGAACCAGAGATATGGAAAAAGGAGGAGAATGATGGTGACCAGAAGGGAGTGGGGAGGCAGCAAGTGGGGCAGAAAAGGGGAAGGGTTTAATAGAAGAGCTAATGTGAAAGACCCATGGATATAGACCACATGGTAGGGATTGACCGTGGGAGAGGGGATGGGGAGGGTTGGGCAGGGGAGAGCAATGGGGGAAAAAGTGAAACAACTGTAATACAACAATAATTAATTAATTAAATTATTAATGATTTTAATAAATTGATAATATTAATAAATTAATAAAATATATTTCTGATTCTAAAGTAAATATAATTGTATAAATTTTGGAAAGTATAGAAATTATAAAAATGAAATAAAGATCACAAATAATTTACCACTCAAGGGTAAGTTGGTGTATCTTTTCATTGCATTCATTAAATTCATCCATATATGTTAATTTTTTTAAAAATAATCTCCTTTATTTGGGTCATTTATGTTGCTCCTACTTTTTATTCTAATAAATAATGTTGCTTAAACATTAATAATTATTTATTTAGAATTATATATTTTAATTATACAAGTAACATTCAATAATTGACATTTTCAGTGTTAGTATCCAAATATTGCAGCTATAATTAATGGTTTATTTAACTACTCTTTGTCACTACTCTGGTAAAAACTGCTATACTCTGATATGTCTGTATTTTGGTATCCTTGTATATATTTAAATGCACCAAACATTTATGTTTTATAATAATTGTATTTAAAAAGGCAGGTTGCATTTTTTGAAGAATTTTTATTTCATGTATGTTTCAAAAATTGATGGCATAAAGATGTTATAATATTTTACTATTGCTATTTTAATCGCTGTGAAGTCACTAGTGATATCTCATGATTCATTTATGATGTTGGTAATTGGTGTTTATTTTCCTTGATCAATAGTTCTGAATTTATCAATTTTATTGCTCTTTGAAAATAGTTTTGGATTTTGTCAATATCATCTTATTTTGCTTTCTATTTATTTTTTATTCTAATCTTTTAAATTTTCTTTCCTCACCTAACTTTAATACATTCTTTCTTTTAGTTAAGTTGTAACTTAGAGCATTATGTATTTTAGAACCCATCTTATTTTAATATGTCTTTACTATTATAGTTTTTCTTTAATCACAGAATTACCAATATCCAACAAATTTTGATCTTGTATTTTGAGTATCAATTTGAAATATTGTCTAACTTTCCTTTTTATTTCTTGACTCTTGGGTTATTTAGTAGAGTGTTCCTTAACTATTTATTGGTTGTTTAACAATTTACCAAATATTGTATTGTTCGTATTTTCTAGTTTATTTCGATTGTGATTAGAGAAAATATGCTAAAAGATCCCAATTTTAAAGATTGATTGTGCTTTTTAAAATTACCTACTGTGTGGTTCATTGTGGAAGATATTCCAAGTGCACTTGAAGAGAAGATGTTTTCTTCAGCTGTCAGTAAATGTCAATTAAGTCAAGCAATGGCTATATGTACATACATATATATAACACATGTATATATGTGTGTATTATGTATATATACATATATGTGTGTATACATATATACACACACTCACATAATACACACACATACATACGCACACATAATATTTAGATAGGGGTCCAGTGAATATACAAATGAAGCAGGTGGTAATAAATCTGTGACCCAAGAAAATAATTAAATACTATAAGTAGTGCTGTGCTGGGGAGGTGGAGCAGCCAGAGCAATGTCCGAAAGAGCACTTTCAACAAATCTTGAAAGATAATGTCAAATATCTACAAGGATCAAAACAAACTGTTAGACCTCATCCGGAGTAACATCTCTCATATGCTACCTGGCATTTATAATTTATGCTCTGCTCTAATAAAACATAAATACATTTTCTTATAAATAGCATTTTCAGAGGGCACTTGCTCTTGAAGTTAATCCTAGGAAGACCCAAATTAAAATCTCATCAAGTTTACGTTTAAAAGTCAACATTCAAGCTTCTTGCAATGAATAGGAGTGGCGTTTAAAAATCTAATTTCACCTATTGCCTCTCACGGAAGAACTGGGACAAGGAGGAGGCAGCAGAGGGAAACTGACCTTCGTGGTACTTTTAGGGTACCGGCACGGGACGGGGTGATTTTCCTGGTCAACGACCACCAACCGCTCTAACAGTGGCCCAGGGATGGGGTGGGGGGCGGGGGCGGGGAGAAGGAGACTCCAGGCGCGGCCCTGCAGGGCCTGGGCAGTAAGAGGGCAGAAAAGAAACGTTGGCGCCCACCCCCTTCCTGGCCAGCTCCTCCCTCTTCTCAGTTTCGCCAGATCCAGGTGAGAAACGGCGCAGCGGGAGGCGGGTCACCCTGTGAGCTGTCTGGGGTGCGGGCCCTCGGGCTTACTGGAGCTCATCCCACAGGCTACAGGCCTCGGAAAAGGCTGATTGAGATCTCTACCCATCTTAAATGGGGCTGTTTTGTGTAAGGCTTGAAGTAGGCTCTGTTTTGGGTAAAGCTTGTTGGACATTTCAACACGTTTTGCTGGGATATAGTGTGGTTGTCTGTGGTCACTCCTGTTTCACACTAGCGTCTGCTATCACTCACACAGACCGCACTCTCAACATCTCTGACGCCGCTGAAGAGGGCGTTGGGCCTCCCTGATTTAACACCTGTGCAAAGTTTATGTTGTGCTGTACGCAGCTAGTGGCCTGTTCTAAACATTAAACCCCTTTGGGGGAGCGACGCAGGAAAGATCCATGAGCATGTTCATATAGTTAACGTGTGTGAATGAAAATAGAGAATACTCCATAATACTGAAAACAAACACAACTGTTTTTAAGAAATTGTAACTTCGAACATACTTAACTTGCTTCAAGATTCTTGGGAGAAGAATTTAGCTACTAAGGAAGCAGGTTTTTAAACAGCATGAAGGGCACTTCAGGGACATCGGAGCCTCTCTAGAAAAGGGGAGAGTACATAGCAGATACTGAAGGAGAATTTCCATAGTACATTAAGATGCTGCTTGAATACATAAACAGAGCATTGCTTACATTTTTTTCTGAAATGCTTTCTATTTTTCTTTTTCATGTAATAGTGGATAAATGGCAGGCAAAAAGCGAGAAATCCAGTTGCAGGTGGGCATGACATATCAATAATTCTTTACTTGGTGCATTGGCACCTGAAGACCTTTTACAGCACCTTCTTTTTTGCAGACAATCATCAATAATCAAAGCCTATGGGATGAGATGTTGCAGAACAAAGGCCTAACAGGTACCGGGGCTCCCCGCTTGTCCAGTCATCTGTAGTTTGGTCCAGGGTACCCCAGCACAGAGAATGACTCACTAATTTCAGCGTAAAGCCCTGCTATGTCTTTGCCTTTGCCCTGCCCTAACACTGGGATAAGCTGCTATTCTAGAACCTTTGACTTTGTGCTTTCATAATTATCTTCCAGTGATTGATGTTTACCAAGCCTGGTGTGGACCTTGCAAAGCAATGCAAGCTTTATTCAGAAAATTGAAAAATGAGCTGAATGAAGATGAAATTCTTCATTTTGTTGTAGTAAGGATTTAATTCAAACTATTGTTTTCTTGTTATTGTAAGTACTGAAGTATTCTTTATAAGGATTGTCAACTCTTGAAAATGATCAGTGTTTACTTGGTAGTTTTATCATATGTTTAGTTCCATTGACCTGAGAACAAATGTAATTTCTATCCATTTCTGTAACATTGAGGTTATTGACCACGATTGTGAATGTTAGAAGGTATAAAAATGGATATCTGTCTATTGACCTGTTTATCTTCTCCTGACCATATGCAGTGTGTCTCTTAGAATAAGGGTTGCAAATACCGATAACTGAACAGCTTTGGGAAGGACTCTGGATATTTACCAGGTACCAATTTTCCAATGGTAGTAACTTCCATCACTTATTTGCCACCCAAATATGACAAGGGATTAGTTGTATTGATTATTCAATTTATCCACATTAAGTTATTAACTACTTAGAGCTTTTGTTATCTAATATGATGGCCACTAGGCACAGGTGCCTTTTGAGCATTGAAATGTGGCTAGCGTGACTGAGGAACTGAATTTTTGTTTTTAATTAACTTATTTAAAAATTTTAAAATATTATCAATTCAGTTATTGGAAAACTTTTAAAGTTGTTTGGGGAAAACTTGGGTATGTGAATCTGTAACAGAGGTCCCCAAAATTCCTCACAGCCCATGGGTTGGGGAATGGGGGAGGGGACAGTGCAGTTTATAAGGTACTTTGGGGTACTATGTGGGTAGCTAGTTTCTTAGCTATGCAAATGACTATGGCCAGATCTCTGCATCTAGGCAATGGGAGGGCCTTTAACCATAGAATGGTAACCAAAAACCTTACAGGGCCTGCATGAGATTCTGCCAGTGGCCAAAACTGGTCACTAAACCCACTGTGTTTAAATCCTAGTCAGGGATTTTAAATGAAGGTGGCAGCCATTGGGAAAGAGAGAGCCATGCAGTTTGAAAGAGAGGAAAGGCACCCCACCAGCTGGCCATGAGGTCGGTGTGTAAGAAGGTGCTGCGAAGTTCTGAATTAAAAGCTGAAAAACACCCTGAGTGACATGGGTAAAACCTTCCCAGTCAAACACAGATGAATGAGAGTTGCCGGTAAAGCTGAACTGAGCCTGGGAAATAAACCACGGACTTCCATTTTCCTAAAAAAGATGGTACCTCTGACTTCTCTGTTCTGAAATTGGCCTGATTAGCCAGGACTCTGTGTTTTTGAGTATTTTAAAGGGAGTGGGACTTAACAGCAAAATTCCGCCATTAAACTAAATCTGTATAACCTTTAATAAACTATGCCTTTCCTTTTCACCACACTCTAGTATTGAGAATTATGCTGTCTGGAAGCAGGCAATTGAGTCCCTCATAACTGAACAGTCATGGGTTCTGGTTCAAATCTACTTTTTTTGACTGTAAACTTTATAAAATCTAATTAAAGATCAATTATTTATGGTTAAAGTTTAACCCATAAATTGAGATGTACTCTAATTGGAAATTATACATACAATTTTAAAGACTTAGTATGATGAAAAGAATGTGAAATATCTCAATAATGTTGACACTGATCACATGCTACAATGATCATATTTTGGATACTGCATAAAAATGTTGTATTATTAAATATATTATGACATTAGTTTCACCTGTTTTCATTTTAGTTTTTAAAATGTGGCTACTAGAAAATTTAAAGGTATAAATGTGGTTCATATTTTATTCTACTGGACAGAAATATCCAAACCAGCTAGACCTAAGATGCAGAAGCAGATAACTGATTCCATATCTCTATTCCTTGTTCCTAAAATGTGTAATCCCTGATACAAACATGAAGAACCTCAACCCAGACCTTGGGAATGAAATTGCTTACTGGCCATACCTTGTGTTTGACTTGTACATCCATCTCCTTTTGCAGACACATTGTTTACAGAACCTTTTATTCTTAGTTCAGCATTACAAAGAAGCAGTGTAAAGCTTAGAAACTTACCTCTTGTTATTTTTTCTCTTCAAGACAGTAGGTGGCAAAGAAAAAACTACAGAAAAATTTAAAAAAAAGAGAGAGAGAGAGAGAGGTTGATGTTGCCTTCTAACATAAGGGCCCTGTAATGTTTTAAAAGGCAGCATTACATAACAACCTGCTTTATTTACTCTGAAGAGTCTGAATGGGGCTGGAATGTGATTCTAAATGTGATCCTTGGCAGGGAAGAAAAGCTAATTTCAGAAGAAAGAGAATGGGGCTTAAATGGGTTTACCACACGCAATAGACAATAGGTTGGTCTAAAAAGTTAAAAGACAGCATCAAAAGGATATAAAAGCTGACAAATGGCTCACAGATAGTCAAGCATCATCATAATATTATATGAATCCTGGCAGCTCTCTGGTTGTGGTAGTAGTATAAGTTCATGGGCTAGGTGCCATGGGGCACTAAAAGGTGCCAGTGTCTAAAAGGAAATTGAGGGTCAACGGGGAGAGGATGACAAAGCAGGCCCCACTGTTCACCTGTCAGGCTAGTGGAAAGGAACGTGAGCAGAGGAAGGCAAGGAAGAAGCCCTTAATGAGGTGTAACTGGATGCTGTGTTTCCAGGTGGTCTAGAGTTAGCATAGCCATCCTTGTTTGTTGAGTCTGAATAGGAACAAATCTGGGCTACGGGTGGGTAAGAAATGGTGATGGAGACTGCCAAGTGGGTGTGGACGAAAAACTAGACCATTTACATTGTTACGCTCTTATCTCAGCACAGCTCAGAGCTGTGTGAGGATACAGAACTGAGGTTTATAACTGTCCTCCTAGCAGTACCCGGACAAGACAGAACTCCATAGCCATGAGGCATCAGTTCCATAAATGTGTCTATCCCACTGGGAAGTGCTGGTAGTTTCTCCAAAATGGGTCTTATTTGTAATACTAGCATCTGTTGCATTTAACAAAAAAAAAAATTGTGTGCATTGTCCAAGTGATTTTGCTTCTGTTATGGGTACACTCAAATCTAGAGTCATATAGATAGATGCTGATTTTATGATATTACTTGCTCATAAAGATGAAGAAAATTTGTAGGTTCCAAACCTTCACTGTGAGCAATGGAGGGGCGCCCTTTGCTGGACTTTTTCTGAGCCAAGGAAAGGGAACCATCCGGAACTTGTAATTTTAACCTAAAATTAAAACCTATGAAAATGATCATCTATTGAAATCACTCCAGGATAAATGGTCAGCATAATTTTTTTCCGTTATGTGCCCTTTTAAAAGACTTGCAGACTTTTACTAACATTGTACTTGTATGTATAAAAATTCAGTAAATATTATTTATTGTGGTTCTTTTATATTGTTAAATGCTTTACTTGTTAGTGCTTTATTATGGTATCATTTGTAATGGTGATACCTAATTACTTTTAAATATTATCTTCGCCTTCTGTTCTTAAATATTATAGTTTCTTTCAGCCCCTTTCATTCATTTTTTGGGTGGGGGGCACCTTAAAGGTGAATAGCTGAAAGTCAGGTTGAGGCCAACTGACTGATGCAGGGCCTGACTTGACAGTGTTCACAATTTGATCTTTAAAGCAACTATAATATACTAAGAGAATGTTGGGTAAATATAAAAATTAAAATTATAGTATATTTGTTTTTTGTACATAGTATAGCAAAGGACTTGGATAGTGTTTCCTTTATTATCATGTAAGAAATTAATGTATTTTTTCCAGGCAGAGGCTGACAACATAGCAACTTTGCAGCCATTTAGAGATAAATGTGAACCTATTTTTCTTTTTAGTGTTGTAAGTATAATATTTATTATCAGATTCCAATTTACAGTTAAAGAGCAAATAACATTATAAAATTAACATGCAACTCTTTTTTTGATGATACTAATTACAGATTTTTTACTTTATCTTTGCTTGTCTATTAATATATTTTATAACCTGACTTCTGGGAGCTAATAATGGATTGAGTGGTTAGACTATCACACAATGAACTGATTGAGGAAAAGGCAAATGACATGTATTTACCTTTCTTAAGGAAATAACCAGACATTTGCATGATAAGTTATTATTTACAGGAGTGAAAAATTGGAAATTTCTCATATATGCAGTAGGAGAGAATTGATTGTAAATATTCATGTACATCAATCCAAAAAAATAGCTGCATAATCACTATTTTGTAATGTCTATCACTTTTATCTCTGTATTTACAAATAAATGGAATGAAGACAGAAAATTTAATCATCAAAATGTCAATAGGTTTCTATGCATGGGGAGGAGGATGCATAATTTCACTTCTTTATACTTTCCTGTGTTTTCTGTATTCTGTGATGTACACAACAACTTTAACTATTAGAAAACCATGTGTGCTGTTTTCTAAAAGGTGAGTGTACTGTTAAGTGCTAATTTATGTGACACAGAGTATGGCTGCTACGTACAGAGCTAGAGAACTGGGATGCTAAGGAAAGGCTTCCCAGAGAGGGTGACGACTGTTCCTCTGTGGCTAGATACTTCAGTTGTCATTTTTGATATTAAAAATAATGATTTAAAAAACACTTCTTGGATATAACTTTTTCCTTCTGTTAGATAATAATCTTGCGGCCCTGGCTGGTGGCTTAGTGGATAAGGTGCTGGCCTGCAAACCCAAAGGTCTCTGGTTTGATTCCCAGCCAGGGCACATAACCAGGTTGCAAGCCAGGTCTCCAGCCAGGTCAGTAGCTGGAGGCAGATGAAAGACAACCATACACTGATGTTTCTCTCCCTCTCTGACTTTCCCCCTTCCCCTCTCTCTGGAAATAATAAGCAAAATCTTTAATAATAATAATAATACTCTTGCAATTATTTCAAAGAACTGGATTACTGGGTTAATTGAATTAAAAATTACATTCCAGATCTGGATATGTAGAACTTGATGATTTAAATGAGGCATCAGCTGGCTATTTTCAACTTTCTCAAAATATTGGTTCTGTGTTTGGTCATAGTTTGCTGATCCCTGGCCTGGAGGTGGTTAGGGAACCAAAATGAGTAATAACATAAAGAAGAAATTAACTTAGACTTATGGGACAATGAAGAGGTTGTAGCAGCAGGAGCGATTAGGAACATGAGACTGAAGAAGAAACACTGGGTAGGTGGACCACAATGTAGAGTCTGGAGCCCTGGGATGACCATCACCCTGCTAAGTTAGCCAGGTGTAATCAGTAGACCCAAGCACACCCTTTTGAAATGGACCATATAGTCAATGTTCTTTCATCTGCAATCAGTGCTCAAAGTATAAGACCACCCCTACTTCTAACCATGCATACTTCATCCCAATACTCAGAATTTTTTCTTCCTGAGCCATTTCTCTAGTACCCCCCATCTCCCAAACCTGTTCGGTATGTGACGCCTGGAATTGGTAAAAGCAATGATCAGACTTCCAAATCTTTACACTTGGCTATGAGCTTTTGTTCCACATCCTTGACTTTCCTTAAGCCTGGCTTCTTACTTAGGACATTTTCTCTGCTGTGCAGAAATGGTGACTGTTTTCTCAAATTGTTTCTTAGGCCAGGAGTAGAATTGATGTTTCTCTACTTCTTACTACAATAACTTTCCTTTCCATGTGTGTTGGAAGTCCACTCTATTTGGCTTCTTCTCCCCCACCTCGCTTTTGTCATTTACTGGCTTTTGGATAAATTGTGTAGATAACTGAGGACTTTGGCACATGGCTCAAAGCCTTCCTTTCACACCCAAGTCCTGCCATTACACTGGGACATCACACTGATAACCAACCCAAAAGCCTGGACTCTCAATTCTTGGCCACCTAACTTTGAGTGACATTTTCTTGCGGTGCACCTCATTCAATCACTCCTGTGCTTATTATGCCTCAGACTTTGTTATCACTCATGTTCCATATCTGTAGTCATTAAGAGTCTCAATCTGTAATCAAAAAAACCACCATCAAGCCCATTGTGTATTTGTTCAAATGGTTCCACAATGGCCCTTTGTATTGATCAACCTTCTTAGCTGACAATAAAGTTATTTCAGCAAATCCCATGGAAGGGCTTTTTCAAAGGAATTAGAAAGCTTACAGAACTGTTGGAAAGTTCCTTTCAGTGGGAAGTGTTAATTAGAATGTCAGATTTTATTTAAATCTTTCTCAAATGGATTTTTCTCTTTGGCCTTTGAATAATCTTTCCTGTTAAAATAAAATACTTCTTTTTGACACTATGTCCTTCTTTAACTTCTTAGTTCTCTCTCTCTTAGCTCTCAGCTAAATTTCTCAGAAGAGTTTTTATTTTTAGTCCATTTTTTTTCTCATTCCATTAACTTCACACCCATTCAGTCTAACTTATGGCTGCTGAAATTTGCTGTTGCTAATGTATCCAGTTACCAGTCTATTGCTAAATATAATGAATACTCTTAGGCCTTCATCATACTGTACCTCTCAAGTGCATTAAATACAGTGACCATGTCTTCCTTTTGGAAACATTTGCTTCTTTTGGTTTTTGTGACTGTTTTTTTTTTTTTTTTTTTGCCTTCCTAGATGCCACCCCCTCTACATCTCTTTTGCAGATTCATCTTTCTTTATTCAATTGTTAAATAGTGACTTTATTGTCATGTACTCTTCTGTAAAGATTTTATTTATTTTCAGAGAGGGGAAGGGAGGGGGAAGGGAGGGAGATAGAGAGAGGGAAAGAGAGAAAAACATCCATGTGCAAGAGAAGAACCAATCTATTGCCTCCCACATGCCCCCAACTGGGAACCTGTCTCACAACTCAGGCATGTGCCCTGACAGAGAATCAAACTGGTGGCCTTTCGGTTTGCAGGCTGGCACACAATCCATTGAGCCACACCAGCCAGAGTGCCAAGTACTTTTCTTAGAAAATCTCCTTTACACAGTTTCAGTTGTTTCCTCCTATCGCTAACTCAAATTTAGATCTTCAGCTAAATCTTCTTCTTTGAGCTCCAGACTTATGTATCTAACTGGTGGCTTCACATTTCCTTTTAGGTTATCTCAAGGGCATGTCACAATGAACTGATCCAATCTTCTCTCCTCCAGAAAACATGGTTTTTTTAGTGTTGCCTCTTTTAGTGAATAACCTCTTAATTTATCCAGTTTCTCGAGCCAGAACTGTAAAGTTATTTTAGCAACTTCTATTTTTTTTTTTTTAAGATTTTATTTCATTAGTTTTAGAAAGAGAAGAAGGGAGAGAGGCAGAGAGGGAGAGAGACATCAATGTATGGTTGCCTTTCACCTGCCTCCAGCCACAGACCTGGCTGGAGACCTGGTTTGCAACCTGGTTATGTGCCCTGGCTGGGGAATCCAACCTGCGACCTTTAGGTTCGCAGGCCAGCGCCTTATCCACTGTACTACCAGCCAGGATCTAATTTTTTTTTTAAAGATTTTATTTATTATTCTTTAGAGAGAGGGGAAGGGAGGGAGGCAGAGAGGGGAGAGAAACATCAATGTATGGTTGCCTTTCACCTGCCTCCAGCTACAGATCAGGATGGAGACCTGGCTTGCAATCTGGTTATGTGCCCTGGATGGGGAATCGAACCAGTGACTCTTGGGTTTTCAGGCTGGCACCTTATCCACTGTGCCACCAGCCAGGGCAGCAACTTCTATTTTTAACATCATACTTAATCCACACCAGACCTTGGACTGTCAATTTTACCACCCAAGATTCCCTCACACTTATCTAATTCTTTCCATTCTTTCCCTCTCATAACCACTAACCATCTCTCTCATCTGCAATTCTAAAATAGCTTCTAATTTCTGTATCTTCTGCTTTCCCTCTAATCCTTTCTCCACATAGTAAATGAAATATTCTTAACAACTATAGTTTTAATCATAGTCACTGCCTCTGTTTAAACATTTTGAAGATTCCCCAGTGCAGTAAGGATAAAGGCTGCATTGTTCCATGACTACAAGACTCTGCAGGGTCTGGTTCCTGCTGTCTGTCAGCTTCATCAGACCTGTCATCTCTCTTTCTTGGCTGGTGTTACTTGCCATATTCCCTTCTGGCCTCAGACCCTTTAATCTCTATTCCTTTTGTCTAGAATGTTCTTTCTTCTCCTTTTTGCCTAGTTATCTCTTACCTATCCTTCATACTTTAAACCAAGAATCACTTCCTGTTATCAACTTAATCAGGATTCAATTCTTTTGCTTTTTTTTTATTTTTTAAAGATTTTATTATTTTTAGAGAGAGGGGAAGGGAGAGAGGCAGAGAGGGAGAGAAACATGAATGTATGTTTGCTTTTCACCTGCCTCTACCTACAGACCTGGCTGGAGACCTGGCTTGCAAACCTGGTTATGTGCCCTGGCTGGGAATCCAACCAGCCCAACCTTTGGGTTTGCAGGCTGGCACCGTATCCACTGTGTCACCAGCCAGGGTTGGATCCAATTCTTATAGATGCTCCAAGTTCTTTGTTTTTGTCTTGATGGTGCCTGTCATGGTTGTTATTTCATGTGTGTGTGTGTGTGTATGTGTTTGTAATATAGCAGGTCTGTCCTGAAAGTAAGTATTGAGCCAAAGTTAATATAATTAAAATGGTTTGCGTGGCTGAACTTTCAGGACAGACCTTGTAACTAGGTCAGGTATTAATAGGCCAGGTGTAATACATAAGACTATTACTCCATAACATAATTCCTGGTACAGTGCTAGTAAACAGGTATGTAGTAAAACATGTGCTGTAATATGGGTAAAAGCAACATAATGTCAAGGATAATTAGGAAGGGTAATATTGGTAGGCCTACAAAGAACTGTTAAAATACAATGCAAAAATGGCCTGTCTTTGGTTGTAGGAGGACAGACAAACTGGAGGTAGATCTCAAAGAGTGAGGTTTACCAAATGAAGACATACTTTCACATCGCTTATACTATTTTAAAATGGCTAATTCAATTGCTAAGAAAAGATTTGTGCAAGTGTGGGTCAAAGTGGGTTTACTTTTTTCAGTTGAAGTGTTCATTTTTTACTTACTCTGAAAATGAAAGTTTCTTTGATGCTTTCTTTTCCTTTATAGAATGGCAAAATTATAGCAAAGATTGAGGGTGCAAATGCACCACTCATTAATAAGAAAATTGTTAACTTGATCGATGAAGAGAAAAAAATTGCAGAAGGTAAAATGGTTCGCCCACAGGTAATACTTTAGATTACTGACTATTTCGTTTAAAAAAATGCATTGCATCTTTTTTTGTTTGTTTTCCTAAAACATTTCCCCTAATTTTGTAACTGTCTAGGTGTCTAAATGTTGCAGTTCCTGGGAAGTATTTTGGCAATATGAATCAAAGGCCTTAAAAAACATATCCTTTGAGCAATTACACTCCCAGTAATTTTATCTAAGAAGCTAATGAGGCAAATATAGAAAAGAATAGTTACTGCATTATTGTCTGTTATTAAAATTTTGGAATTAACCCAAATGCTAGCAATAGCCAATATTTTATAAAATATTTATAATTTAGGTCATTCATTTTACAAATCCATAGTAGGATGCTATTTAGTGTGTTTTAACTATATTATTGATGTGGAAAGAGGCCAAGATAGACAAATTTAAAAAAGAGTATACTTAATAGGATATTTAGACTAAGATCCTATCTATGTGAAGTGTACTACTTGTGTAATAAGGTATAAAATATTTTAAAATCAAGAAACAAATCATAAAGGACAGGGAGATATGAACATAATAGTGCAGGAAAGTAAGCCACATAAAAAGCGATCAGAAATATAGACATATAAATAGAAGCAACTGGTATTATTGAAATACACACACATGCACATAACAAACAACAGCAAATTAAAAAAGTTAAACATGAATTTAATAAACAGGAAGTAGATATTAGCTAAGAAATACTGAAAAGTAGAAGTGTTGAGAAGGTATAGGCCCAAACCTTTATAAATATTTGCTATAAAAATGTCAGTTTAGGAGCCCTGGCTGGTGGCACAGTGGATAAGGCACCGGCCAATGAACCCAGAGGTTGCTGGTTCGATTCCCAGCCAGGGCACTTAATAAGGTTGCAAGATATCTTCAGCCAGGTCCATAGCTGGAGGCAGATGAAAGGCAACCATACATAGATGTCTTTCCCCCTCTCTGCCTCTTTCCTTTCCCCTCTCTTTGGAAATGATGGATAAAACCTTTTTTTTTTTTTTTTTTTAAAGATTTTATTTTATTATTTTTAGAGTGAGGTGAAGGGAGAGAGGCAGAGATGGAGAGAGACATTAATGTATGGTTGCCTTTCACCTGCCTCCAGCTAAGGACCTGGCTGGAGACCTGGCTTGCAACCTGGTTTATACCCTGGCTGGGAATCGAACCAGCGACCTTTGAGTTTGCAGGCCAGAGCCTTATCCACTGTGCCACCAGCCAGGGCCCCAGTTCTTCTTTAATATTACAGTTACTAGGAATTATTGAAGACTTACTATTTGCTATGATTTGAAAATAGATCTTCTCATTTAATCTTTACAGAAATCTGTTCACTTCTAGTTTTGTTGAGATATAATTGATACATAACAGTGTATTAGTTTAAGATGTAATGATTTTACATATGTATATATTGCAAAATATCACACCTCACATGATTACATTTTTCCTTATAAGATCTCTCTTAGGAATTTTCAAACATAAATATAGTATTTAACTATAGTCACCATGCTGTAGTATATTATATCCCAGAGCTTAACCTTAAACCAGAAGTTTGTACCTTTTGACCACCTTCACCCAATTCCCCTACTCCCCACCCTCTACCTCTGGCAACTACCATTATGTTTCTATATCTGTGTCTTTAGCTTTTATTTTTTAGTCTACATATAAGTGAGATCATCCAGTATTTGTTTTTCTCTGCCTCATTTCACATAATATAATGCTGTCAAGGTCCATCCATGTTGTCAAAAGCAGTAAAATTTCCTTTTTATGGAGGAATAATATTTCATTGTATTTATATACCGCATGTTTTTCATCCATTCATCCATTTATAGACACTTAGCTTGTTTTCATATCTTAACTATTGTAAATACAACTGACCCTTGGGCAATGTGGGGATTAGGGGAAACGACCCTTGCAGAGTTGAAGATCCCGATACAACTTTTGGCTCCTCCCAAACGCAGTCCTTCCTCTAAGTAAAATTGGTCCTAAGGTACCCTGCAGACACCAAAAGCCACTGATGCTCAAATCCCTCATATAAAATGGCATACAACAATGCATGCAGTTAACCCTCCACTTCCATGGATTCCCAACTGTGGATTGAAAGGACTGTTTTCCATTTGCATTTGAATACCAAGCCCAGGTATATGGGTGGTCAACTGTATGTTTACTGAAAAAGAAATCTGCCTGTAAGTACCCCTGCATTTCAAATACACAGCTGTAATGCTGCAATGAACATTGGAGTACATATAACTTTTTGAGATAGTGGTTTAAATAGTTGATCCTAGCAGTCTCTTAAGATTCTTTGTATTTCTGTAGTATCAGTTGTAATGTCTACCATTTTACTTCTAATTTTATTTATTTTAGTTTTTTCTTTTTTTTCTTTAAATCTAGCTAGTTAGTCTGTTTCCTTTATTATTTTTTAAAACAACCAGCCTTAGTTTCACTGATTTTTTCTATGTATTTATAGTTTCTATCGTATTTTCTTCTGCCCTGATCATTGTTATTTCCTTCATGTCTTTACTTTGGCTTCATTTATTCTCGTTCTAGTTTCTTAGAGCGTAAAGTTATAAAGTTTATTTGAGATTTTTAAAAAATGTAAGCATTTATTACTATAAACTCCTCTCTTAGAACCCTTTTGTTGCATTTCTTAAGTTTTGATACATTGTATTTCCAGTTTTGATTTGCCATTTGATTTCTTCTTTAACCCATTAGTTGTTTAGTAGCATGCCATTTAATCTTTGTATATTTATGAATTTTCTAATTTCTTTTTATAGTTGATTTCTAGTTTCATACCATTACGATCATAAAGATACTTGATATTATAGCCATCTACTTAAATATATTAAGGCTTATTTTATGGCCTAACATATGGTTTATCTTAGAAGATGTTCCATGTGTACTTGAGAAGAATGGGTTTTCTTTTGCTTTTGGGTGCACTGTTTTGTAAATGTCTGTTAAGTCAATCTGGTCAAACATGTAATTAAAGTCCAATGTTTCCTTATTCATTTTCTATCTAGATAGTTTACCCATTGCTGGTTCTCCTGAACCAACCAATACCAGTCCCGTTGGCTGCTAGAGCCAGGCCATCAAGGATGTCCCCACTCTGGGAAGTAGCCACAAAAGCTGATGTGCCAAATGTGCACTCAATTTATCTTCATGTGAGCACCAGGGTCAGGAAACAGAGAAGAGGAGGGTGCAAAGATGGCACTTGTCAGCTTCTCTAGTTTTGAGAGAAGATATCAATTAGCTCTTAATGTGTGTGTCAGACTAAGAGGCTGACCCTCAGGCCCCAAGTCCCCAAGACATGCAGACAAGATTCCCTCATGGAAATACTGAGAGTTGGGTGCCTCTGACTGCTGGCTCTTCACCGTGCCCTGAAGGGTAGCCAATCAAGAACTGTTTTATTGTTTGCTCCAGTCCTGTGGGACCTGTGGATGCAAGCTCTGCTGCCCGAGAGAGCCAAATGACCAAGGGGTTTGTCTTCTAAGCAGCAGCTGTAGCAGCTGAGGTGCCAGACTTGTGCACGAGCTTCCTGTAGGGAGACAACTGCAGTGTGGAGCAGGGCAGAGAGGCCAGCATGAGGTTGCTTCTGCTGGGCTTCCTGGTCTCAGGAGAAAACTACAGTCAGCCCTTAGACCTTCGTTAAAATAGGAGCCTGACTCTTGGGCTACAGCTTTAAAGATTTTCAAATAGGCTTCTTTCTGGGAAAAATGGCGTTTCTGTCTGCTGCCACTGCAATGAGCCCTGGGAGGGTAATCACAGTGCGTCCTCAAGGGCCTGCTGAGAACTGTTAGTTTACTATAGTCTGGTGGAGCTTGTGGATGCAAACCCCACTTTGCTTTCAGAACTAGGCTTTTGGGGGCCCCTCTCTCAGTTGGAAGTCTTAAACTTGGGGGCACTTACATGTTCTGTCCAAACAATTCACTCCTCAGGAAAATGCTGGGAGTTGTGAGTTCCCTCCCGATTGTATGTCATTGTGCCAGGGGTGGAGTTTATGGTGAGATTGCCTCAACCTCTCCCACCCATTACAGTGTGTTTTTGTCTCATTTGCCTGAGGGGTAAGAATCACTCAGACAGTGTCTGGATTCTTTAAGGAGGAATTGTGCCATATGTAGCTAAGATCTGGTATGTCTGTGGGAGAAAGTGAGTCCAGGAGCCTCTTACGTTGGCCATCATGAACTGGAACCTCAAGAAATGTCATGAGATATTTTCAAATAACACAATGCTTAAAAACATTAAATCCTTTCTCTAGAAATTGGCAACTAATGTGTGGTGACACCAGAATTTGAAGTCAGGCAGAATGACTCCTAAACATATTCTTCTAATTGCTGTATTCTATCCAGCTTTCTCCACTCTGTTCTATATGCTTATATTGTTGTTATCATTGTGTTTAGAGAACAACATCCTATTTTAAAAGTGAACATGTAAAAAATTTTATTAAAATCACATTTATTTTATATTATTTCATTTTGGTGGAAAAGTCTGTTATTTACCTTTCTTATTTAATTGCCTCATCTAGCACAGTCCTGATAGAAATAAAATATAAACCACAATGTGAGCCACATACACAATTTAAAATTGTCTACTAGTCATACTAGAAACAATAAAAAATAAACAGGTAAAATTAATTGAAAAAATTGTATTAATCCAGTAGATTTAAAAGATTCCACTTTAAAATATACTCCATATTTAAAATAAGGTATATTATCTTTTTTTTTTTAAATACTAAGGCTTTTGAATATGCTGTGTGTTTTTATTTATAGTACATCTTACTTTGGACTAATCTCATGTCAGGTGTTCAAATGGGCTTACGTGGGTTAGTGGCTGCCCTGCCCGCCAACACAAGCTCGATAAATACTATGTTAGATCAATTTTGAAGTTATAGCTGCCGTAATTACCTCATTCCTGATTTTAATAAGGGTGACTGCTTCCAGTGTGGTTACATTAAAATATTTCGGGGTCTTTATTCCATTGAGAATCTGAAGTTATTCATTCTCTTGCCAAAACAATGTTTATATGTAAGTGTATTAATATATACATATAATTACAAAAGTACTGCCAGGGCTTCTCCAGTAATTAAGACTTCCCTAGCCCCTGTCCTTTTCTAGAATTTTGTCCTATAGTAGGAAATTAGCTATTGTTTTAAGCAAGTCTTTTTCTTTTCTTTTTTTTTAAGTTAAGGTGGTATCTTTATGTTTCTACTTTACTAATAGCAATGTTCAGGAATGGATCTTGAAACTTATCAAATGTCCTTTTGATCTTTTAGCATGATAATTATGTATTTATTATTTTCTGACTTGTTAATCTATGGTTCTTATTTTATTCATTGTGTTCTTAAGTTTTAAAGTTTTTTTGTCTTTAATCATTTTCATATAATATATATACATTGTTTCTGAAAGTTCCCCTACCACAATTGCTTTAAATATTCTTTATTATATTTTTAAAAGCGTGGGGAATGTAGTGTTAGATAAATGCAGGCACATTTCCCCCTTTCCTTTTATCCCTAATATTATAAATCTTTATTATATACAAAGTTTCTAAACATTCACTATCACATTAAAATATAACTCTTTTATTTGCATTTTCTTCCTTAGTATCATGAAATTATACTTGTGGATGCAAATTCGGAAGATGCTGGGGAAGCATCAAATGAAAATGTTGGTATGTAAATGTAAAGTAATGGCAAAGGATTTGTGTACATGTATGTTTCAGCATCACTGAAAGCAGCAAAGAGCTTGTAATGAAATCAATATTAATTGATAAGGAACTGGTAAAATAAATAACGATTGGTACGATACTAGACTCAGCTATTAAAATGACACATCTTTTGCTTCCCATCCCTTCTCTCTGGTTTCTATGCCTACAGCCTTTCAGAGGTTACCCAGGCAGGACCAGGGGTCACTCACCCGGACAGCAGCTTTCTCTTATTTCATCCTTCAACTTGTGAAAATTATATCTTTCTTGATGACCTACACTCCCAATTTACGTTATAGTTAATAGTTTCCTGCCTTCACTGGATTGCCTGTGTCGGTGTCTAAGTGTGTATTCAATCCTCTGGAGGGAATAGAGCCAAAACATCTACGAATATGTAGATAAACGTGGATAAATCCAAACTTGTAAATCCATTAATTTCTAATGTTTGCTGGCATTTGAAACTCCACTCACTAATAATGCTGAACTGAATGAGTGTGATTCTAATTTTTGTGAATTGTATTAAAATAACCAGTGCTTTTCTTTTCTCTCTTCCTTTCTTCCTCCCTCCTCCCCTCCCTCTTTTCCTTCCTCTTCCTCCCTCTCTCTTTCTCTCTCTCTCTCTCTCTCCCCCTCCCTCCCTCCCTCCCTTCTCCTTCCTTCCTGCCCTCCTTCTCTCCTTCCTTCCTTCCTTTTCTTTTGTTCTTATTTATTTATTTATGTATTGGCCTATTGACTACAAACTCTTGTGAATGTTTTTCTTGTATTCAAATGTAGAAAATGCACTTTGGTTCTAAATAGAAACTCCTTGGTAGTTGATATGCCATAATAAGGCAAAGCTGTCAGTTGACAAAAATTCATGGGACATTGGTAGTTTACATTTTTAATTGCCAGAATCTTTATTATCTAGACTTTGCACCAAGAAAATGAAATTTGTTAACTTTTTTCGTAGGCACACTATATAATATTGCTATTATCAAACCTGAGGCTGTGATTACTGGTAAAGCTATAGAAATTAAAGAAAAAGTAAGTAATATTTTGCCATAATGGCTTAAATTCATTGATAAATAACTCCTTAATCGTCAATTTAGAGGCAATCTTATCATTTAGAGTCAAATAGAACATGATGAACTTCTTGTGCTTCCAATGACTTTGAACAAATTATCTTTACAAACACTAAACCTACTTAGGCATCCTTATTTGAATAACTCTGCTCTACCAGCATCAAACATAAATGATAAAATTTAGCTTTATTATTATTATTTTTAATAAGAATTCATTGGAGTTTATTTGAGCCCAATGAGGATATGCCTGGATGCAAGGTCTCAACAGATTGAGAAAAATGCTTCCAAAATTATAGTTCTTATATTAATTGTTGCGGGTGTTTTCTGTGTTGAGTAATTAGCAGTGCAAACTTGTTACAAGCTCACATTAACTTGCTTTATTTTTCTGTATGCTGTTACAAATGTACGATTCTTTATAGATACATGATAGTTTAAGGACCCATTTAATGTTTTACTGTAGAGCATTCTAATACAAAGGTCAGCAGACATTCTCTATAAAGAGACATTTGGTAACTACTTTCAAGTTTGTGGGGCATTTGATCTCTCACAACTGCTTAACTCTGCGATTATATGGAGAAAGCACCTGCAGACACTAGGCCAACAAATGGGCATAACTTGTTTCAATGAACTTTATTTTCAAAAAGGCATTGGGCCAGATTTTGACTGCAGGCTATAGTTTGCTGATCCCTGAACAATGACTGTGTGTTGCAATAACAAAATTACACAGAATGTTTCATGTGCAGTAGAGATCACATAGGGATCGATGCCAGGAGGGGCTGGGTATCTCCTGGTGAACTCATCATGCATTCTTTCTTTAGCTATACTAGCATTATCATTGATTATGGTCCACAGGTCATGGTAAACACAGTCTCTTTTCAATTATTAGTTGATTTAATTAATATCACCCCCTGAGTATAGCTCCTTCACCCTTTTCCAGATTCCGGTGTATATGTGGAAGAGAGGAACACCAGACCAGTATATATTGCCTATACTTATCAAGTTTTCAAAAATAATATCACATACCAATGGTTTACTGTTCCTTATTTCAGTATGATTTTTAATAGCTACAATAGTGAAGATTTTAAAAATTATATAGTTTTTTAGTTAAAGCAATATTATTAATCATCTGATTTTGTGTTTGTTTTGACATACTAAATGATACTTCAGTCATGTAAATTATGAATATCTATTAAATACTTTCCTCTTTGGAATACAGTAAAAGGCCACATAATTAAAAAAATGTTTTGAATAAAAAGAAAATGAACACACTGCATTTTTCAATTATAGTAAAGGAGAAATGATCAAGTTTCAATGTTGCTTGGATATTATCTCCTCTTGTCAGACACTTAGTAACTAACAAACATGACTTTGGTACTTCGAAATTTTTCAAATTGGAATGTCAGGAGAGTGGCCACTAAGATGCAGGTACAGCTCTGCAATATTATTCAAGGCCATGGAAAGCAGTTCAGGGCTTGCTTTTACAATAAAAGTGGAGGTACTTGGTACTCTCAAATAAAATTGAGCTCACATTATTGGTATCATTTCATGTAATTACTGAGTTGCTTTGAACCAGGTTACACTTATATTTAATTGTTTGGCACCTCATTGGACTTGTTATATTAGCTTCAATGTTTCTATTTGTTATATTTTATTATACTTGAGTGAGATGCAAGCTGAATTTGTCATTAAGTTTTCTTTAAGACAAGTAAAGCATTGCTAAATATAAATTCCATCCTTTCCCATAATTTGCATAATTTTTGTTGCTAAGAGTAAAACATAATAGATTATGGGTTATAGCCTTACCAAAAGTAAAGCCTTAAAAATGTTAAAATCATTTAGAAAATAGATGATTAAGAAGTGCTTGTAAATTTATGATTTTATGACTGATTCAGAAAGCTGTGATATATTTCTTAGAAATTCAGTTAGGCTTTCCACATCTTGAGGCAGGTCCCTTAAGTAATATAAATATTGTGGAGTCTCTCATTTATATATTTTTAAGTCTCTTCAAATCTAATGCCCAATGGATTGTTCTGAGATTTTTACATGAAATAGATTGAAATCTGGATGGTGCGAAGCCTGGGGAACAGACATTTTTGACTTGTTTTGTATGTGGCCTCACAATGTCTGGATTTGACCTCACGCTTTCATTGAAGCTTATCAATGCAGGATTTGTCATAGAAGCAGAAGATAAGAGAATATTCACTGAAAAGCAAGTGAGGGACTTCTATAGTCAAATAGCAAACCAGGTAAGAAAGTTTAAAAAAAAAAAAAAAAAAAGCCACTGTGTTTTCAAATACAATAGAGTCTTAAAATTTTTGAATCCTCATTACAGAAAACCAAATGGGTGTGTATGACTAACCAAATAAGCTCCCAGTGTCCCTGTTGATGTCCATGTCATAGTAATACCAAAGACAGTGACTATGAAGAAATCTCTAGTAGAAATAGTAGCAGTCAAGCAAAAATGGATGGATGATACAATTGTGTTCTTTTAGAGTGAAGACTTCATTATGTTATGACCTCTAAGATTCTCTGTATTAACCCTGGAAGTGAATATCCAAGCACTTCCTATAGATTTTTATCCCAGGTTGAAGGTTTCTTGCCATACACTTTATAAAAAAGCTTTAATCCTTTCTGTACCCAAAGTCCTTTCTTTCAAGCAATTTCTAAAATTCTCTCTTGCCTGAGTTGATATGATCAAGGCAGTGCTGCATATTGGAGAGTGCACTGGCTTAGGGGTCTGGAGACATAGCTTCTACAAATGCATTGTCCAATATGGTAGCCATTAGATACAAGTGTCCATTTAAAATTAAATTCATTAACATTAAATAAAAACTCAGTCTCAGTTACATTGGCCACATTTCAAGTGTCTAATAGCTGCATGTTGCTATAGATGTTAAAGAACACAGAGCATGTTTGTCATCACAGAAAGTTCTACTGAACAACACTTTGTAAACTAGCTATACCACTCAAACTATCTCTCTTGGCCCCAAGAAAGGGTTGGACCAGCACCATCCAAATATCTCAGAGCTTTTGAGAAAATCCAATTCCTAGATACCCTCCTGCCAAGCCTATCAAGTCATAAATTCTGGGATTGGACTCCAGAAACTTGTGTTTTAACAGTCCCTTCAGATCATTTGGAAGCATCCTGAAGTTTGAGAATAGTTATTAGACTATCTTTAAGGTCAGTCCCTGCTAGCTGTGAACTTATGGCCATGAAAGATGTGTCTGTTAATAGGAACTTTACAAGGAAACCATACACTTGCCCAGTGAGCCTGAAGAGGAAGATGCCACTTGACTTAGGTAGTAGCTGCCATGTTAGTCTATCCACCTCAGGAGCCTGAACAGTTTATCATTTTCTTTTGTAGCCTGAATTCGAAGACTTTGTCTTCTCAATGACAAATGGCCTAAGCTATATTCTAGTTATATCTCAAGGCAATAAGCAAGACCCTCCCTGGGAAGAAACTGTACCTAATCCTGAGACCGAACCTAAGGAACCATCTGAGGATCATCATGAGATGCCCACACCTACAGTGATGAAAAGGAAGCGGGACAGGTAGCTCAAGACCAGGAAGTTATAGTTTACAATGTCTTAGTACATAATAAATTGTAACATCCAACTATTTCCAAAGTTGGAAATCTAAAGGCCAACACTGAAGCCACAAGTATTTCTCTCAATCAATCTAAAATTCTGCATACTCAGCAAAACTGGGATTACTGTTGGAAGTACCTATCAAGAGAATTAGCAAGAGAAAAAAATTCCAGTTATCCTTCTACAGCTGGACACACCAGTCTTGCCTCATTGGCTGGGTCTCCATGCATAGACCAGAGCCATGCATAATCCCTCCCAACCCTGTCTCCTCTCACATTTCCCCACAGTCCACTTCCACCTTCCCTGTCCTAAAGACATACTCTACCCTTTTAGTTAGTGGTTATACATTGTTAAGAACTAAGTAGTATATTTTTATTCATGGGTTTTTAAATATTTGAAACCAAACATAAGTAATTTCTAGAATACTGGTTTTATGTACTGCTATTTGTGACTTTCATTCCTTTGAAGACTCAGAAAATCCAGAATTTAACACAAAGCTTGTCTGAGTAGTGCCTGAAGGTGGGTGAGTGGGAACATGTTGAGATTAGTTAAGCATTGAGGCTTCATTGTTACCAGATGAGGACCAGGCTGGAGAGGGTCTACCTTGGGCCTGTCAGTAATGTGTAGGTTCTTGACTTCATGCAGGAAAGATTTCACATTACCCAAACCAAAAGCTCCTTTCTTCCCCTCTTTGCCCAACCCCATCACCCCACCCCTTTCCCTCTGGTTATCACCATGCTGTTGTTGCTTTGCTTAATCCCTTCCATTTCTTTCCTTCTTTTTTTTTGCTTCCTTCAATTTCTTTCATCCAATCCTCCAAGCCCCCTTCCCTCTGACAGAGGTCAACAATTTTTTAAATTAGGATTTTATCACATACATGTTCTGATTGTAATCCAATCACATTGGCAATAAATAATTTAAATATGACCAAAATGTCTTATCTATTTGAAAATATGAAATGTCCTCTTTAATAATCCTTGATTCAAAAGACAAAATAAAATATGGAAAACAGAAACTATCTAAAAATTTTTACACAGAAGAAAAAATTAATTTATTTTGGTCCTTTTTATCTTATCATGAAGTCAGAACATACATTATTTCATTTCATTGATCTTTGGATTGGTTCAATAAAAGTTGAATTAAATATATTGTTCTTTGATATGATAGAGATGCAACTTATCTTTATGTGAAATTATATTTTTGTTTGTTTTACTAAACCCCAAATTCTCTGTGGACATATTATTAGTTTTACTTTCCTGGAATGGTTATTAAACTTCAGTTTATAATCTTAAATTATATTTTGGATTTCAACAGTTTACAAGGCTATCTGGAAAGACAAAATATATCTCATTTTTGTGATGTTGAAGAGAATATAGATAATGTTAATAAGTTTATTGACACCTTCTTTCCTGATTTTAAAAGTATGATAAGCACAAAATTACAAAGGATACTAGCATTACTCCGACCAGATCTCCTTCAAGAAAAGCAGGGTAAGAAAAAAGTTGCAAATTGGTAAAGTATTTTATACATGGACTTGAATAAACCCTAGTGTAATTACATCAAAAGATACTGTAGAATTTTTTAAACAGTACCTAAAGTAATAAATTTAGTTAATGTTAATTTATTAAATTTTCAATAATGAATAATAAAACATTTTTGTAGTTTGAGAGTTTACAAAGTATAATATTAGTGCTATATATTTATCAAATTAAGGAAATTCACACTTATTCCAAGTTTGGGATTTTTTTATTATGAATGAATGTTGTATACTCTCAAATATATATCTTTAAAGATTTTATTTATTTATTTTTATAGATAAGGGAAGGGAGGGAGAAAGAGAGAGGAAACATGAATGTGTGGTTGCCTCTCATGCACCTCCAACTGGGGACCTGGCCCATAACCCAGGCATGTATCCTGACTGGGAATCGAACCAGCGACCCTTTGGTTCACAGGCTGGTGCTCAATCCCCTGAGCCATACCAGCCAGGGCTCAAATATTGTTTCTGTATCTATTGATACAATTTTTTCCTTCAGTTTGATAATATGGCAATTACTGTGATTTTTGAACATTGAAGTAGCTTTGCATTCTGCAGATAAACCACACTTGGTTGTTGTATTTTTTATTTGTTGTTACATACTTTTGGATGTTGAGGACTTTTGTACCTATATTCATGAGGGTTATTAAGTTATTACTCTTTTTAAATTTTTTTTTGAAGAGAAAGTGTATAATTAATATTACATCTTTTTAAAATATTTACCAGAATTTACTAGTGTAACTATCTGGACCTAGAGTGTTGTTCTTTGGAATGTTTTGTTTGCCTTTAAAATCTTTCTTAATATTTACTTGCTTGTTAAATTAATAGATTTTATAAATTAGAGCACTTGTGGCTTTATTAAAAAATTAAGATAGTACAGAGCTTCCACATGCCTGAATAACAGTTTCTCCTATTAACATATTATTATGATATATTTTTATAACTAATGAACCAATATTGATACATTGTTAATGACTGGAGTCCATCATTTACATTGAAGTTCTTTATTTTGTAAATTCCATGGGTTTTTACAAATGCATAATGCCATGTGTCCTTTTTACAGAATGGAATCACCTATTCATTTCTCCCTTCCTTCCTCCTAACCCCAGGGACCACGGACCTTCTTGCTGTCTCTATAGATTTATCTTTTCCAGCATGTCACATAGTTTCTTTCCAGACCAATTTCTTTTACTTAATATGCATTTCAGTTCCCCCACATCTTTTTGTGGCCTATTAGCTCGTTTCTTTTTATTGCCTACTAAGGTTCCATTTTATGGCTATACCAAAATTTATCCAGTTAACCTATTGAAAGACATTTTTGTTGCTTTCAGTTTTTGGCTTTTATGAATAAAGCTGCTATAGGCTTTAATATACAATTATTTTTGCATGTGTAGATATAAGTTAAATTTTTCACTTCAATTGGGTAAATATTTAATAACTATGAGTATGAATACCGGATCATATGGTTAGACTATATTTAGCTTTGTTAGAAACTGTCAAATGTCTTCCAAAGTGGCTGTACCATTTTTAATTGCAAACAGCATTTAATGGGAGTTCCTGTTGCTCTGCAAGTGGTTGTTAAGATTTTTCCTATTCTATTACATATATAATGATATCTCATTGTTGTCTTCATTTGCCACTCCCTAATGACATGATGCTGGGCATCGTTTTATATGCTAACTTCTATTTATTTTTGTTTTTAAAAATATTTTACTTACTATATTCAGAGGGGGGAAGGAGAGAGGCTGAGAGGGAGACAGACATCAGTGTATGGTTGCCTTTCACCTGCTTCCAGTTACGTGCTCTGGCTGGGACTTGAACCAGCAACCTTTCGGTTCGCAGGCTGGCATCTATCCATTGAGCTACCAGCCAGGGTCCCTAACTTCTATTTCTGTATCTTCTTTGGTGAGATATCTCTTCAGATTTCCTTTCCCATTTCTCAATTGAGTAGTTTGTATTGTTGAGTTAGGAGGTCTTTGTATATTGTGAATACAAGTCCTTTATATACTTATATATGCAGTTTGCAAATGCTTTTCTAGATTTTTAACTGTGGTTCTTAAAGTATCTTTCACGGAAAAGTTTTTATTTTTAATGTAGTCCAACTTATCAGGGTTTTATTTTTGGATTGTTCTTTTAGTGTTTAAATTAAAACATCATTGCCTAACCCAAGATCACCAAGATTTTCTCCTCTGTTATCTTCTAGAAAGTTTATAGTTTGGTGTTACATTTAAGATTATAATCCATTTGAGTTCATTTTCATGAAAGGTATCAGGTCTATGTATAGATTTTTTTTTTTCATGTGTATGCCCAATTGTTCTATCACCTTTTGTGGAAAAGACTGTCATTGATCCACTGTATTATCTTTGCTTATTTGTTACAGATCAGTTGACATATATTCATGTGTGTATACTTCTGGGGTTCTCTATTCAGCTCTGTTGAGCTCTATCTATTGTTTGGCCTACCCTCACTGTCTAGTTTTATAGTCAGTCTTAAAATGGGTAGTATCAGTCTTTCAACATTGTTTTTATTTTTCAATATTGAGTTGGCTATTCTGGGGTTTTGCCTTGCTATATAAACTTTAGAATTAGTTTGTCAATATCCATATCCACAAACTAACTTGCTGGGCTTTTGATTAGGATTATATAGATTGAGAGAATAATGAGAAGAATTGACTTACAATATTGAATCTTCCTATCCATGAACAATAAATATGTTCTCATTTTTTAAGATCTTTGATGTGGTTCACCAGAAGTTTGTAGTATTTTTCATTTAAGTTCTTTATATATTTTGTTAGATTTCTACTCATATATTGCATTTTGTGTGTACTAATTAAATTGTAGGTATGTTTTAAATTTCAAACTCCAATGTTTATTCTAAGTATATAAGAAAGTCATTAGCTTTTATATATTAATTATAACCTGTAACTTTGCTATAATAGCTTCTTACTAGTTTTAGGAGATTTGTTGTTGTTTCTTTGGGATTTTCTACACAGACAATTATGTCATCTATAAACAGAGACAGTTTTATCTTCTCCTTCCCAATCTGCAGACCCTTTCACTAGCTAGGTTTTCCAGTATGATGTCAGATAGGAGTCGTGAGAGGAAATAGCCTTTCCTTGATTCTAATCTTATAGATAAAGCATAAAGTATAGAAAATATTCACTAATGAGATACTTCAGTGCATGTGCATATGAATCTTATGTCATGAAAAATTGGACATAGCATTATAATTTGATATATTGACTATTGTTCACCTTAAATTAACATCTAATGAGCTATATTCATAAATTTTTAAACTTCGTAGTAGAATGAAATGTATTATATACCCCCATGATAATATATTCTATATTGTGTGTATAATCAATAACCTAGCAATTTAAAACTTACATGTGACTCTTTATTTAGAGGATGTTTTGAATATTATTCAAGATGAAGGCTTTAAAATACTGATGCAAAGACAAATAGTGTTATCAGAAGAAGAAGCACAAACACTGTGCAAGGAGTATGAAAATGAAGATTATTTTGATAATCTTATAGAAAATATGACCAGGTAAAGTACATTTCAGCTGTAGAATGCACAGTCTGATTTATTTTTGAATCATTTAAATCTTCTCTTAACCATTTGTTTTTCTGCTCAAGTTGACAAACCTCTCAATTTTGTAAACAAGTGTTGAGTCTGCCTTTTTGCCAATCTCCCTCCCATATCAATGCTCTGTCCAACCATTTGTCTTCTATAGTCCTCGTGGAATGTTATTGGAGCAATGGAAATATCCCAGGTGAAGTTGCTGAAGTCTGTTTGAGTTGAACGCCAGAAATTTAGGGTGTGCAACACCAAGTCCACACGGAGAACTGATTGACTATCAAGGACTTTTATAATCCTAAAGATCACTAGTTCTAGGAGAGGCATAAGATGCTGGAAATCTATCAAGTTTCTAGAAGAGTAAGTGAAATAGAAGCTGAGGCAGAAATCCAGCAAGAGTATATAAATCAACAGGAGTATAGGAACTATATAAGAATGACTCTGTTAGAATCAAGGCCTTTCTTTTCCCTTCATTTACACTTTTATGCAAAAACTGTGTATATATGCTCTTAAGAATACACCAGTAGCCTGGTGGCTCAGTGGAAATGTGCTGGCTCACCTGTGAACCCAAAGGTTGCTGGTTCGATTTCCAGCCAGGGCACATAACCAGGTTGCAAGCCAGGTCTCCAGCCAGGTTCAGTAGCTGGAGGCAGATGAAAGGCAACCATACATTGATGTTTCTCTCCCTCTCTGCCTCCCTCCCTTCCCCTCTCTTCAAAAATAATTTAAAAAAAAAAAGAAAAGAAAGAAAGAAAAAGAATACACCAATGGAAATTAATTTCACTCTTGATAAAAAGATTGCCTTGCTGCATCATACTTAATGGACAAAAACTGAAAGCTTTCCCCCTAAGATCAGGAACGAGACAAGGCTGTCCACTTTCTCCACTTCTATTCAACATTGTCTTGGAAGTTCTAGCTATAGCCATCAGAGAAGAAAAAGGAATCAAAGGTATCCAAATTGGAAAGGAGGAAATCAAACTGTCATTATTTGCAGATGATATGATAGTGTACATACAAAACCCAATTGGCTCCACCAAAAATTTACTCAACCTAATAAGCAAATTTAGCAAAATAGCTGGGTATAAAGTCAATATCCAGAAATCAAAAGCATTTCTGTATACCAATAATAAAACAACAGAAATAGAAGTGAAAAAACAAATCCCATTTACCATAGCAACAAGAAAAATCAAGTACCTAGGAATCAACTTAACTAAGGAGGTCAAAGACCTGTACTCAGAAAACTACAGAACAATGAAGAAAGAAATCAAGGAAGACACAAATAAATGGAAGCATATACCATGTTCGTGGATGGGAAGAATTAACATCATTAAAATGTCCATACTACCC
>PVIW01002511.1:0-66086 GCA_004026585.1 Noctilio leporinus | reverse complement strand
AAAAAAATACTTCAAAAATTTATATGGAGCCCAAAACGCCTATGAATAGCCACCACAATCTTGAGAAAGAAGAACAAGGTAGGAGGAATCACAATACCGGACTTCAAACAATACTACAAGGCTACTGTCATCAAAACAGCATGGTACTGGCATAAGAACAGACATATAGATCAATGGAACAGAATAGAGAGCCCAGAAATTAACCCAGGACTCTATGGTCAACTCATATTTGACAAAGGGGGAAGGAACATCCAATGGCGTAAAAACAGTCTCTTCAACAAATGGTGTTGGGAGAACTGGACAGCAACATGCAAAAAGATAAAACTAGACCACCAACTTACACCATACACCAGAATAAACTCAAGATGGATAAAGGATGTAAACATAAGCAGTGTCACCATAAAGGTCCTGGAGAAAAATATAGGCAGTAAACTTTTGGATATCCTACGCAAAAAATATGTTTACTGATACTTCACCAAGGGCAAAGGAAATCAAAGAACGAATCAACAAATGGGACTATATCAAATTGAAAAGTTTCTGTTCAGCTCAAGAAAATATCAGCAAAATTCAAAGGGAACCAACTGTATGGGAAAACATAATTGCCAATGAGACCTCAGACAAGGGTCTGATCTCCAAAATATATAAAGAACTAATGTGACTCAACACCAGGGAGACAGACAGCCCAATTAAAAAAATGGGCAAAGGAACTGAACAGACAACTCACTGAGGAAGATATACAAAGGGCCCAGAGGCATATGAAAGAATGCTCAACATCATAAGTCATCAGAGAGATGCAAATTAAAACCGCATTAAGATACCACCTCACATCTGTCAGAATGGCAATCATCAGCAAATCAACAAACAACAAGTGTTGGCGAGGATGCGGGGCAAAGGGAACCCTCATACACTGTTGGTGGGAATGTAGGCTGGTGCGGCCACTGTGGAAAACAGTATGGGGTTTCCTTAAAAAACTGAAAATGGAAGTGCCTTTTGATCCAGCAATTCCACTACTTGGCCTATACCCAAAGAATCCTGAAACACCAATTCATAAGAACCTATGCACACCTATGTTCATAGCGGCACTATTTACAATAGCCAAGTGCTGGAAACAGCCTAAGTGCCCATCAGTGGATGATTAGATCAAAAAAACATTGGTACATTTACACAATGGAATTCTATATAGCAAAAAGAAAGAAGGAACTTGTACCCTTTGCAACAACATGGATGGAACTGGAGAGTATTATGCTTAGTGAAATAGGCCAGTCAGTGAAGGACAAATATCATATGATCTCACCCATTACGGGACAATAATGAGCAAAACTAACAACAAGCAAAACAGAACCAAGTATATGAATACAAGGAATAGGCCTTCAGTGGTCAGGGTGAAGGGGTTGGGGGGAGAGGGGAGGCAGAGGCAAGAAAGGGGAGGAGCTTAGACGAGAACCTAGTATAAAGGAACCATGGGCATGGACAACAGGTGGGATTGACTTTGGGGGGAGTGGGTGGGTGTGGAGGGGGACAGAGGGGAGCACAAAGGGGATGAATATAATACAACAACAATAAAATTTTTTTAAAAATTGCCTTGCTGTTTAGTCTATTTACAAAAACACTTGTATTACCTATATATAATTAGCTACAGAGTCATAGTTTTATTAATTTGTTTTTTTTCTTTTCTAACAGGGGCCCATCTCTTGCCCTTGTTTTATTAAGAAACAATGGTTTACAACACTGGAAAAAATTAATTGGACCAGGCACTATTGAAGAAGCTAAAGAACATCTTCCAGAGAGGTAGGGTTCATATCATGAATCCCATAATGTTTTCACAGGAGTATTTTAATTACCTTTTGATGTGGAGTCAAGAAACCACAGCTCTAGCTCAAGGGAGGTTCTCAGGATGCCTGCTTTTCCTGGGTCAGGGGTGCACTGCTATTGGCCAGAGGCCCAGCCCAGGGCTGACCTGACTATAGCCAAGGCTTTGTAAGAGAAGGCTGTGAACTATTTGCTGTGGAGCTGGGAAGTAAATGGCAGGTATCCAGCCAAAAGGCCAACTTTTGGCAGAAATACCTACCACATCGATTGTTTAGGAGAAATTCTTTTGAGAAGGGTGCAATGGCAGCTGAAGGTTCTTTAGTTGATCGTCAGCATTTCAAGACCATGACTAATTGCTATGTAGTCTATAATTTGGCAGGAACCATTACTAAGTTAGTTTACTGATGAACCTTAGACAGCAGCTAAACTTTGTAATCAATTTAACACATGGTATATAACCTGGTATGTCGGGGGCACTCTGTAAATATATACATATTTTAATTGTTGTTGTATGACATCCATCCCCACCTGCGCAGCTTTTAGATACACCTTCACCAGCTACTGGTGCACTGCCAGTGTGACAGCCCCAAGATGTAAATATTTTTTTATCTTAACTGCCAGACTTCCTATCACCTGGAGGATGGGGATCACATCTCATACATCCCCATTTTGGGGGTGTAGCTGATGGAAACTAACAAGTGCAATTAGCATGAATTCTTTGAGCCAATATTCAGTTAGAGGATTCAGTTTCGGGGAAGAAGGGCTCTGCTTTCAAGTGAGCAAGAATAGAGATGCTTTATCAGGCACAGCAAGTGTGACACATATTTACACAGTAAGTAACAATCCTATGAGACATGGCTTACATGGAGTGTGCTGGCTCCGGGCCTCCTGGGAGACGCAGGTGGCTGCCTGTGCGCTGCCCTAGGACCTCCCGGCACGAGCGGCAGAGTGATCTGTAGACAGATGATTGCTGGCTGTGCGGCCGAGCTGTGAGCTGAGTCTGCCTGCCACCAGTGCTGGGCCTGCGTCCGCGATGAGGCTTGCTGAGGCCAGATGCTGTTTGTTTGGGGTTTGTGAACTTTTGAAAGATTTTAAGAAAGTCTTCAGCAAGAGCCAAAACAGGTTGTTTGCATGGAAAAGCCACTGGAAACAGCTTGGTTGGGCCTGCAAGCTGATCTTGGCCTGTATCTCCCAGGAAGCCCAGAGTGAGCACACCTGGTGGACAGCTTCAGACCCTGCTGGAGCGCCACCCAACCATCTCTGTGAGCGATACACTCAGGGGCTGATTAATCAGGCACCAGAGCCCCACTGAAGTGAGTTCTGCCCTGTGGTATAGGGCTCTGCACAGCAGCTCCTTAGCTGTGGTCACAGCCAGTCCTGGGCTCCTCTTTTGTTGCTGCTCTTGCTTACCAGGAGGGTTCCATCACATTTTTACCTTGATTTAAAGTCAATAGTTTGTTATCTTTGGTGTCATCAAATGCTACCTCTAGTGCTTGATAATATTTAGTGGTGAAAGAAGGGAAAAGAATATTTATAGAGAGCTTAACATGAACCATATATTTCAAACACATCATCTGCTAACATCTTCAAAATCACCTTCCAAAACAAGTTTTATGATAGTTTTTCTATTCAAGACAATTCAAGCACAGAGAAGTAATATCACATAGTTGGCAAATAGTGTGATCAAGATTCTGTCACTATGCTAGGATATCCATTTCTCCATTCACAGTTGTCTGTCAATATCCATTATCAGGGTTATTTAAATGCACACGTCCTATTCTTAAAGACTGTTATAGCCTTAGAATGAAGTAGCATGCCCCACGTTATTCTAATTACTTTCCTTTCCACTCTGCCTAGATCAGGGATGAGTTGCCATTGCTTGATAATTTTTGAACAGTTTATAGACAGTGTTACAATGTGTTATATTACATTATGTTTTGCTATAACAATTTTTAACTTGATTTCTTTTCCAAAGTTTGTGTATACAGTTTGCCACAGGAAGTTTGCCTATCAACCAGTTGTATGGAAGTGACTCCTTAGAAGCTGCTGAAAGGGAAATACAGTATTTTTTTCCTCCTGAAAACACATTAGCACTGATTAAACCGCATGCAACACATGAGCAAAGAGGTAAATATTTAAAAATAAAAGCCAATGTATACATTTCCTCCAAATTGAGTGAAATTTTTCAAGCTACAGGAAAGTTGAAAGAATAATGCAATGAACACCGTCCTATCTAGAATGTAGCCATCAGAGTTTAGGCTGTTGGTGAGAGTTTGACAAGATTTATTTTATTTAATTCCCTCAACAGTACCCTTATACTTCAGGGAAAAGAGTTCAGATTGGCTCCCACCTTTAATCCACACCTAGAAAGAAGTTCTTGGCATTTGCAGTGTGGAGATGAAACACATCTTCACTTTTTTGGGTTTTTTTAAAATATTTTATTCATTATTTTTAGAGAGAAGGACAAGAAGGGGGAAAGAAAGGGAGAGAGACACCATTGTAAGGTTGCCCTTCACCTGCTTTCAGCTACAGATCTGGCTGGAGACCTGGCTTGCAATCTGGTTATGTGCCCTGGCTGGGAATTGAACCAGAGACCTTTGGGTTCACAGACTTGCACCTATCCGCTGAGCCGCCAGCCAGGGCTGCATCTTCACTTTTAGCACAGGAGATCGCATCTCCCAGCTCTATAGTCTACCAGATATTTCAGGTGGTTTCTGGAAAGACAAATCTCGGAGATTTAACATCTATAATAACGTATTACAGTTCGTCTGAATGTCAACCTGATGCTTTCCAAAGTTTAGCATAAGCTTTTTTTTTTTTTTCTTTTTAAATCACAGTTATGCAATAAAATGATTACTTTCCTTAGTTATTTCAATCTGCTTGACTATGGAGCAAAAATGGAGGTAATCTGTATAATTAGAGAATATCTGTTTTCCCAGAGGAGATCATCAACCTTATTAAAGAGGCTGGATTTGATATAACACAGATGAAGGAAATGCTGCTAACCAAAGAGCAAGCAGACAAAATTTATTTTAAAATTGTAAAAAAAGATTTTTACAAAGATGTACAGGAAATGCTATCTGAGTAAGTTTCTGATACATAGTTTTTTGCATTATTAAGTAGTAATGTTCATTGTAGAAACTGAAAAAGATAAAAGTTAATTATAACATTCCATCTAATCTCATTCATGAAAAGACACCTTGTTAATATTTTGGGCTCATTTTTTTTTCTATTTCCTTCCTTTCTTACCAATCTTTCTCTTTTTCCTTCCTACTTTCCTCTCCTTGTTTTTTCTTTTTTTTCCCCTTTTCCTTCCATTCTTCCTTTTTTTTCTTCTCTTTTTATTTAGGTCTTCACCTTAGATACAGAGGCTGTTTGGGTTTAAATCCCTGTTACCAATATAATTTATCTGTGTCTTAGTTTTCTTATATGTAAAATGAAGATAATAATAGTATCTACCTCATAGGTTTGTAGTGAGGACTAAATAATTGATACATTGAAAGTACTTAGAACAGTGCCTGGCATATGTCCCTCGAATTAAACGACAGCATTTGTAGTACACATGCCACCCGCCCCCCACCTCGCCACAGTTGAAAGAGAGATAAATGAAATGAAAGAAAGAGAGCACAAAACCACATTGGTAAGTACAAAGAATAATGAAAAGGTCTCTGGATGAAGCTGCGACATTCTGTCTATATTGATGTATGCAATCTGTAAATAGCCAAGTCCTCTGAAAGCACTGTTTTTTGCAGGGGTCCATCTTTGATCATGGTGCTGACCAAGTGGAATGCCGTTTCAGAATGGAGACGATTAATGGGTCCCACAGACCCAGAAGAAGCAAAGCTATTGTCCCCAGACTCCATCCGAGCCAAATTGGGAAAAAGTATTTTGAGAAATGTTGTACATGGGTCATCTAATACCTATGAGGCAATGGAGGCAATTAGTAAAGTGTTTGAAGACTTTGTTTCTGGAAGTCCTGAGGAAACCGAAAGCACAGTACCTCTTTAATCATTAATATATCTATTTTTTTTGTGTTTGTTTTTTATTTTTATGGCATTTCATAATTCTCTTAATCTTTTTCACTTCTTTCCTTCTTTTTTATATTTGTTCTTCTGAATGAATCATTTCCAAAGGCTCATCTTAAAGTTTGCTTACATGTTCTTTTGTTTGGTCTAATCTGTTCTTGAACTTTTCTAGTGAACTATTCAATTTAGTTGCTGCATTATTGTTTTCTAATATTTGTTAGATATTTTCAAATATTTTTTTATCTCTTGATTGAAATTCTCATTTTGTTTATGCATTGTGCTCTTGACTTCAGTGAACGTCTTTATGACAGCTATTTTGAATTCTCTGTCAGGTAAATCCTAGAACTCCATTTTTTATGGTCAGTTTTTGGATATTTATCTTGTTCCTTTGTTTAGAACATCTTTGTTTAATTCTTAATTATCCTTGACACTCTCTGTGTTG
The DNA here is from genome assembly GCA_004026585.1 of Noctilio leporinus. NCBI lineage: Eukaryota > Metazoa > Chordata > Mammalia > Chiroptera > Noctilionidae > Noctilio > Noctilio leporinus. The sequence continues at coordinate 59,810 of PVIW01002511.1, read as the reverse complement.
TGCCTGTGCACTAGACAAAAGAGACACTTTTCCTTGTCCTCATGGCTGGGTATAACCCCCACCCTCCACAAATTATCTTAGCCTGCAATTTAAAGACATCTACCAACTTTTGCCTTCTTAGGAAAGTAGGTAGCTATGTTTTTCGTTGTTTCCTTCTCTAGTAAACAAGGAGGGGCAGCTATCATGTGTGCCAGTCCAACCTGCCATCTCCATTCTCCCCAGGCTGCTAGTATGTTGTGGACCCATTCAAATTCCACAATTGGCAGGACCATGGTAGGTCCTCTGGAAAGCACCTTTGGAGAAACTGGGGTGCTATTAAGCAGCACTAATTTTTCCCTTCCAAAGGGAAAGCTGAAACTCAGATTAAAAAAAAAAAAAAGATTTTATTTATTATTTCCAGAGAGAGGGGAAGGGAAAGAGGCAGAGAGGGAAAGAAATATCAGTGTATGGTTGCCTTTCACCTGCCACCAGCTATGGACCTGGCTGGAGACCTGGCATGCAATCTGGTTATGTGCCCTGCCTGAGAATCAAATCGATGACCTTTGGGTTCTCAGGCCGGTGCCTACCCAATGAGCCACCAGCCAGGGTGAAACTCAGATGTTTTATTATGGTTCTGCTGTCCATAGGGGGTGCAGGCCCTCTCTTATAATCAGGAGTCCCAAGTCTCTCATTTGCAGACTCCCTGGTACAGCTTCTGATATTTCACAAGGTTTGGCTTCAGGGAAATAATCTTGTTTTGGAGTAGCCTTTACCTTGGCATAATGGTGTGGCCCCTAGATACAAACGCCCATGACGCAGTCTCTGCCACCATGGGCCAGGCCCAGCGATGGGTACATGGGCTCTCTAGATGCTGAGAGTTGCACAGTGTGTGCATACGCAGTTTGTAACCTTGCATTTGGTCTCAGGCATTTGTGTCCTCTAGGCCAGCACGGCCAGGGTTTGCCCCTGCCCACCTGGCCATCTGCCTGGGACAAGCAAGTTTTCACATTGTGTCTCTGATGCAGAAGCTGGATAGACTGTTAGAGTTAGACACCATATGGCCCTGCTATCTGCACGGCACATGGGGCCTCTCCGTATCTGCCTTTTCATCTGCTTTCTCTGCATGGGGCAAAAAGGGAGGCTATGGTGTTTTCCAACCCAAGATACGACCACTGTTCTCCCCCAGGCTGTTAGGCTATGGTGGGTCCATCCAACTCTAAGATTGACAAACAGGTTATTCCTCTGAGATCCGGCCCACAAAAGTTGGGGCACTGGATAGACAAACAAGCCCTTTCACTTCCCTGGAAGAAGACAAGATTTAGGAGATCTCTTTCTGATTATACAGTGCTAAACTGAGGAGCAAGGACTCTAGCCAGAGGATGTCCCAAATCTCCCTACCAGTTTTAATGAGTCTGGTTTCATGGTCACTTGAGTATAGGAGTTTTTCACTTAATTTCTGGATTTCTCATGCAGGAAATTTGTCCATGAATTGTTGCTGAGTTGGTGAGTTTGTGGGGGAAAAGCTACCTACCCTGTCATCTTGCTGGTGTCACCTCTTGAACAGTTAGTATTGGTATTAGTAAAATATTACTCGCCTAAAGACTCTAGTATTCTTACACTATGAGAAGCACACCTGTGGACACTCATCTGTATCCTAAACTGCACAAAATCTAATCATGTGAATTTCTCATTATTTTCCAGTCTGCATTTTTTAAAAACAAGGGTGAATGAATTATTGGCTTTCTTTGGATTGTGCAGAGAAATAAACATAGAGAAAATCTTTGCCTTTCTCACTTCCTTCACATTCTGCACTCCTTCAACTCAAATATTCTTTTTTTTAACCCTCATCCAGGGACATTATTTCATTGTTTTGAGAGAGAGGGGAAGCAAGAGAGAAAGGAAGAGAGAGAAGCATGAATGTGAGAGAATCGTTGATTGGTTGTTTCCTGCATGCTCTGAGACCTGAGATCATATAGTGCCTCTGGATGGGGTATCAAACCCGCAAACTGGGTGTGCCATAACCAGGAATTGAGCCCACAGCCTTTCGTGTATGCTATGACACTTCAACCAACTCAGCCACACCAGCCAAGGCCAAATCAAATACGTTTAGTTACTGCTTTACTTGCCTGATAGTATTTGGGTGTCCATAATATAATATAATTGTGTTAACGCGTGCATTGTTATCAAATGATTCTGAACTTCAAAAGCCTTAAAACCACTCTAAAAATTACTGACATGAGTACTTTACCAGCAGATGGCGTGCTTCACTCAGTTGTTATATATGTGTACCTATCTGTGACAAAGATTTGATAAGCAATACATTAAGAAAGGCTATTACTTTCAATCTATACAATTAGTCTTGAGGTAACTAGCCAGAAATCTAATAACCAATGTCCAAAGAGTTAAAGTCAGTTAAGCATTAGTTTTTGTTGATGTTTGTGTTAAGGGGATTGAACTAAGTGGAAGGAACATCACAGTATGATGCAGGCATATGGGGTCTGGGATGAGTAGGACCTAGGAATGTCTTCTGGCCTACGGGGAAAAGGTTAGAAAAGGCAAGTAAATGTCAGGGCTCTGGCTATAGGGCCTGATCTTGAATCTCACCTGGACTTTAGGCTGGAAACGCTTGTTCTGGGCCGTTGTGGCTGAGGTGGTTGAAGACTGCAATATTAGTGGACACGCATTAGAGCTCTGAACTGAGATTTGCAAGCTTGATGAGAAGCACATGATGGTGAGGAGATGGGTCCAAACACAAGAACTGGCTCAGAAGTTAGACAGTGGTATGCTTGTGAGGGAAGTGCCTCTTTCCCAACAATCAAATAGAGCTGGGGTGAGGTCTGTGTCTTCATTAATTTAACCATACAGAACAGGCCCTGTTATTTAATACTAGCTCAGTCATGCACCTTGACTCTGAAATCAGAGTTTCTTTGATTGCCTTACTTAGCCCCTCTGGTGTTTTTCCAAGATAAGAGACCTGAAGCATTCCTGATTTAAGCCTAAACCTTTCCAACATCCCGCCCTGGATCCTCTTCCCTGTAAGAAGATGCTCTTTAGAAAATGGACACATTTTCTAAAATATGCTATGCTTTATTTTACGTTCCTCTTCTTAGACTCTTTTTGTGCCCTTTCTTTTCACTGGAATCATCCACCTCTTGCCTGAACTGTGGCTAAACGTCCCCACCCCTGGAGGCTACTTTGGATGACCTCTCAAGCCAGTTATTTAAATGTTTTTAATAAAGAAATAAAGATCACTAGGCCAGTTCCCACATGTTATTCAGCTGCTGAAATGTTTCAATGACATAATAAATATTTGAAATTGTTTGAGGACTAAAAATGTTAATGAATTTGCGAAACCTAGAAGTTGGATTCAACAATGGCAGTTTATATATTTCTTGGTACCATCATGAAATTTTATTCTTAACATATTTTTTGTTGCTTAATACCAGTTCTTTCTACCTTGTTATATAATTCATGTTATTACAATTTTGTGATATTTGGGTTCAGCCCTCTGGTTATGAGTCTACTGTTAGGTAAATTTAATTGTTAATAAATTATGCTCTTTTTTTTCTCTCTCAAAGGATATCACTGATGTGATCCAAACTTCCCATTAGAAAATGATTCTCATCTAGATATTGCAGCCACATATTTTAGGGACATCAAGTTATTCTCACACAAGTATTGCAGCTAGGTATATTAGGCTTATGCTGTCTGAACAGGTCATGACAAAATTACACATCATAGCATTTCTTATTGCCATTAAATACCTCTAAAAATGTTTTCTTACATTCTAGTATAAAGAGGCCTATTTTAGGAAAAATAAATATATAAGCTCTGTAGTCACACTCAACACATTTTTTGTTCAATAAGGTTGAAATAAAACATGAAAGACATGGAGATGAAAGTTTTTTTTTAACATTTAGGGATTCAAACAGTATATTGATGACATGACAGAACTTGGCAGGGGCATTTTGTTGCTTGGCACCACCACTTTACAGATTTTTGTTGAAATTGTAATGGCAAAAACTCAGTATTCTTATAATTGCACTGTGAAGGCCATGAGGATATGAGTCATAAACTCCAGCTACAGGAACCTTAATTAACCATATATACAGACACCACAGTGTGAAACCTTTTGCTACCTTTGCACCAAGACCAGACTGTCCATGGGCTGCTCCCAGTCAATGACAGTGTAGCAGGACACAAAGTTAGAGCCATTTCCAGGGGATAAGGAACTTTTTGATGCTTGGTCTAGTGTTCCCAGTAGCTTTGACTAACCTACTTCAGACACAGAGGCAGTCTGAAATGCTTTTTTTGCTCTTTCCTAAGCTCCTCTTGTCTCTCTCACTGATGTTTCCTCTAATGGAATCCTTTCTTATTTAGCGTAATTTCCTTTTGGTGTCTACTATTCTGAGGGCAGAGGCCAACAAACATATAATCAATAAAATAATAGTTTTTGTGTTTGTATGTCTACATGGTTTAAATCCATGTCTCTCATTTTTGTAGTACCTTCTGCTTATGAAAGTAACACATGTTCATTAGGAAAAGTACAAAAATTCATGCCCGATTATTTTTCTGGTCCAGAAATTCAATAATAGTAGGAAAATAGTATCACAAAAATTTGTCTTACCCTAGTAAGCCTGGGAACTATGTTTAAAAGTCCATTCTCACAGGTTATAAGACAAATAAGCTGATATGTTCATGAATGCAGCTGTGAAAAATAAAAATTCAGTTGTATTTCTTTCAGGAAAAATGTTGATATGTTATTATTAAATTCATACATGCAAATAGGGAGAAAATCTGGAAGGATTCACACTAAAATGTTAATTTAACATTTGGGGTAGCTATTTTGAAATTTTGGATGCTTTCATTTTTATTTGTTTCTTTTTGCTTAGCTATTATTATTTGTTTAATAATAAAAGGGGGTATATTTCTTCACTATCCTAGTGTTAAGCATTTTTGGCAGGGGGTACTGATATTAAGGCAGATATCCTATCCCAGGTACTCCATTGATCTGAAAACACAACACTGCTTGCTTAGCAGAAAAGTCACAACAGTAACAATTAATTAAAATTTTTGGTAGGTGTGTCTGTCCGTATAACATATCTCTCAGTATAAAATGGGTTTTTCAAAAACTATTTCCATTAGGAAATATGGTCACATCAGATTATAATCTGTAGCAGGAATTTGTTCTCTTGTTGTTCTTTCTATCATGATAAATGATTATTCCCCTTAGTAGCATGGTTTTAAGTTACAAAAAATAAATAAACAAAAAATAGTACACTTCAGTCTGTAAACTAAAATTGAGTAGATCAGGGGTCCCAGATCTTTCTCTAACAACATGTGAGACATTAGCCACACCCTGACAGCCTTTCTTCAGCAAGTTAGATGATGATTCCTAAGGTCCCATTCAACATTAATATTCAATGCTTCCAAATAACCATTTTTGCATTTTGAATTGGTGATAATAGCAAGTGGAAACTTGTGGTAAAACATTCCCATCTTTTTCATTCTGAGACTGGTTCCACCAAGCAGAAGTATCCTTGAGTGAGCTTAAGTAAAATAATTTCATTCTAAGTTTGTAGTGGATAATCTTCTAAGGCCAGAAACTAAAAGTGTGGTCAGACTGCACTGGTTTAGAACTGGGGAAGAAACGATGCCTGGCTGGTGTAGCTCAGTTGGTTGGAGTGTCATCCTGTAAACTGAAAGATCACAGTCATGCCACATGCCGATGTTGTGGGTTTGGTCCCTGAACATGTGCGTATGAAAGGCAACTGATCTGTATGTTTCTATCTTACATAAATGTTTCTCTCTCTCTCTCTCCTGTTCCCTCTCTCTAAAATCGAAAAGCATGTCCTTTGGTGAGGATAAAAAGAAAATAAAGTAAGACACTAAGGTTATTTAAGTTATGTATCTTTAAAAAAACTAGAAAGAGAAAAAAATCAATTGGCACTTCTGCGAAGTACTAATTCTTTCTCTAGCTGATAAGTTATATTAAATTTGATTTATTAAACAATTGAGAAGGTAGTATAAGTTTTCCCCAGAAATCAAGAAATCTGTTTATATATTATCTATCATCTATCTATTTATCTATTATCTATTTATTATCATCTATTGAGCTATCTATTTACCTACTTACCTACCTACCTACTGTTGGTAGGTGGAAGTCAGGCTCTTTCACAGGATTGTGAGAAAGCATTTAACTGACCCATGCACAGGAAATTGTGGTGTGGCTGTGGTAAGATTTACTCAGGTGGAAAGAGAAGGCCGCTCTTGTGTCCCATCTGCGTCTGTCCCACCGTGGGAAAAGTCTAGCTATGTCTTCAGCAAGGCCAAAACAAAGGCCGATGTCCAGAGTTTGTTACATTGCTCCGGCATTAGCAGTCTCAGTCCCCATCCAGGTAACTGAGCAGTGTTCCTGGTTATGCTGCTGCTGCACCCAGGCAAGCTCCTATCTGAAGCCTGTGAGACCTACATGGTTGCTACGAAAAGAACATGCAAATGGAAGGAGTGAGTGCATATTCCTAAGTGAGAGAGAGAGAGAGCTTCTTTGTTAAGTTGGGTTATATTATCTTGGGTTTGAGATAAATTAGACTCTTTTTTTAAATAGCCAATCAACTTCCCAAGCTTTCACAGGCTTCTGATGGGTCCACCTCCCAATCAACATTTTCTTTCCTCAGGCTAGGTTAACAGGTCCCTATGGTCAAGCACCTTCCCCTGCACCATTGTGACTTTGTTAAACATGTGCTTACCTTTCCTGGCTCCCTTGACAAGCTGGTAATGGAGAGTGGACAATGCTCTGGAAGATTTCCTGTTTTCTTTGAGGGTTAAGTCTCCTCAGTGTCCACCCCTGTTGTGTGAATGAGTCTATAAATGCTACATTATCCTGGTGAAGCAAGCAAGCTCATGCTTCCCATTTGGTTATGCTTAACAAAGCAAAGTTCCCTTTGCTTTCTTCCTTTATTAATAACTAGCTAACTATGTTAACACACACACACACACACACACACACACACACACCCTACCTTTGGCCTCGTATCTGTAGCTGCTTCTTGTTGTCAAGGGGCGTAGTCCTGCCTGTCCCTGGGCTCTTCCTATCTACTAACGGAAGAAAGGAGCAAAAGGGAAGAGGAGTTTTTATGCAGGGATGAGAGATTTTTCAAGGGCCAGGTCATTTCTCTAACACCAGGAGGTGGCATAGATAATGTCTAAATGCTGGCAATGTTGGACAAGCTGGTTTCCTTACTGTATTTTGGAAGTGACAAATTTAGCAAGAAGGTTAAAAAACATGATCCAAAAATGAGGAGAATTACAGAAACTAAAGGTCCCATGAAAGGTAAAAACTGGGTGATAAAAGGAGGGACTAACTTTACAGTGTCCCAGATTAAGTTGGTAGAGTGGGTTCCATACAGGAAGGTATGTCAGTCACACCTGTCAGAAGCCTCCTTATATACCATACTTTAGCTAGGTAGGCGAGGTAAACATTTTTAAGATTTCTTCCCTGAAGGCTTTTGGGCCTCTCTTGTCTGAACCAATTTGGACAGAAAAAGCAGTTTCAGGTGAAGCTAATAGACTGCTCTCTACTTCACCAACTCACCATTTAGTCCTGACAATAAGTCAATCCAACCAAACTGCTAAGTTTCATTTCTGGAAGTGGTGATGCAGATGGGCTTTTAAGTGAGGCCTATACTGTGAAAAGAAGAAATCAGGTAAATAAAGTCATAGACATACACCCTATGAAAACAGAAGGAAAAAACACGAAGGTTCATGAAGCAAGCAAATCATAAACCAGTTTCTCAGTCTGCAAGACTGTCAGTTGAGATTTCCAAATGTAAGGCTTTGTGGAATAAAAACAAACAGTGACAGTTTGATAGATCCTCTTTGTCTACAGTGTAAATATCTCTGGTGATGTCATCAGGTGCTGAGATAAATTCTGTATGGCAGACACAGCCTTAGAAAAAGCTTCAGTTCTTAATAATTTCCAGTCCAAATTAAAGAAAAAATGAAACATTAAAAGGTTAAAGAAAACCAGAAGAATTCAGGAACCAGTCCAGCTTACAAGGAAAAATAAACATGGAAGACAGTTAATTGCACTAAAGTTCAATATCCATAACTGGGCATTTTGATTTCCTTTGAAACACATTTTTTTTTTTCCTCCTTAAAATAACCCTCATTTTTATCAAAGAGACCACATTAAGTCCAGTTTTAATTTGGCCTGGTTATTTGCATAAACACAACAAGAATAACAATTTATCACATAGGCTCTTTCAAATCTGATTTGCTGGAATCTCCAGGTTGAGCTTTAATTAGTCACCCAGGGTATAGTAGTGAAGTCACACAGTTTTGCCATCAGGCTACATCTGTAGTAGCTATAGGTTTGGGTAAATTCCTCAAGTTCTTGAGATCTCCAAAAATGTCCTGAGGTTCCTTCCTTGCCATCTTTCAAGAAAGAGCCTTTGTTCCTTACCTAGCATGACTGCCATGAACTATGTGACTAGGCAAGGTACCAGGCTATTTCTGCAATGGGCTTTTATTAGCTTCAAAAGTCAATCTCAACTCCTTAAGGCTTTTTGGTAATATCTGGAATTCAGAAGCATGTCCAGTCAAAGGCTTGGTTAATAAAACCACAATTAGAAACTGATTTTTATTAATTTGATGCAAAGAAATGCCATGATTCACTAAGAAGTCACATGATTCATTAAGAATTGACAAATTAAAAAAAAAAAAATTGACAAATTCTGCCCTGGCTGATGCAGCTCAGTGGTTTAAGTGCTGGCCTGAGAACCAAAAGCTCACCAGTTCCATTCCAGGTCAGGGCACATGCCTGGGTTGCGGGCCAGGTCCTCAGTTAGGAGCGTGTGAAAGGCAACTAATTGGTGTAGCTCTCACACATAGAGATTTCTCTCCTTTTCTCCCTTTCTCCCTTCCTTCCCCTCTCTCTAAAAGAAAAAAGAATTGCCAAATTCTTTTGGAGGGATCAGGTGGGGAGAAACTGTAAAGCAAAAGGAAAATCTTTGTCCTTTTAACAGATTGAAAAAGACCAAACTCCAATTCTATATTAGATAGCTAAAAGTGAGCAATTAGCCTTTCTTAGATTGGCGAATGCATTCCATAACTTTTAGAAACATAAACTTCTTTATTGGCAAACACTTTTGAGAGATATACTTCCATGAGACAAGTATTATGCAGTAAAATGCACAGATTTAGAAAGTTTGAACATCTGAGGTAAATTAAATTGATTTGCTCTGATAGTTCAGGTTCAGGTTTTTCCCTCTTGATAAGATTACCTCCCACAATTTTGCATTTTAATAGATGATCTGGATAAGAGTCTTTTGGAGACCCGCTATTTGCACTTCAAGGGCAGACACTGGTTTCATAAAGCCAATTATCTATAAGCCCATTCCTTGAGGAATACAGAAGGAAATTTTTTGCCAGTTTGCAAGTGTGCACCCTAAAATAGGGTTTCTTGAGGCGCTGTGGATGTAGACTGTATTCTTCTGGGAGAGAAAAAAACTTATCTTTGTAAAGGAGGGAGAAAAACCTTTCTATTTTGTGAAAGGGGGTTATATTGGGTACCTGATGGAGACATGAACATATACTCAGCGCTCCCTAGCCCTCCCTGATCACAGATCAAAACCCAGGGTAGCCTGTGACCCTCCTGTGAGCTAACCGGGTCCCATGGCCTGGTCCTGCCTGTGCTGGCGGTGGGGCCTGTTCCACAGCCTGTGTCTCACCTCCCCCCCGACCTGGGCAAAGACCTTCCTGAAGTGGCATGTCATTTGCCCAGGTGGGGAGCCTCACCAACAGTCAGAGGTATCGCTAATTTGGTTTATTTAAAACGTCACATGGCTGATCCTGTTGGCCTCCGTTTTAACTAGTCTTACCGGAGATTCCTGTCCTCTAGTCTAGTAGTTTGTTGCCTTGGGGAGAAAAATTTTGGTCTTTAGTTGGACAAGTAACCTGTTTCTCTGCCTTTTATATTTCACGACAGTTGGCTCCTTCAGGAGGCCTAGTAGGTAAGGGCAGCCCCTTCCAATGCGGCAGAGAGCATCCCTATTAGACCCTCCGGGAAACAGCCAGGCCTGCATACAGGTTAATGCCCACCCTGGGGCAAATCCTGTAGCCCTTCTCCAGAGAGACTGACTGTCAGTCTCCGGATTAGTCAATATAAACCTTCCATTTCTGTGAGCACTTGAATCTGGGGCTTAATTTCTCGTATATCCCATAAGAGCATAAATGAGGACTAAGGGTTTGGTTGCCCTGGGGCTCAGAGCGCTGCGTTGGGGCAGGAGCTGGAAAGCACAGCAGGGGCTGCGAGCCGCAGAGGGGGCTCTGGCTTTGACACCTTAGCAGGGGGCGTTTGCGCGGAGACCTGGGACTTCCGGCTGGTGGCCAAACAAGGAGCAGCGTCAGCGCCAGCGACTTTCTCTGCGTCCAGGCTGCGAGTGCGACAGCGCAGCCTTTTAGGGGGCGCCCCCCACCCCAGGCTGGGTGTCCGCCCCTGGGCTGTGCGACGTATGGGGCTGTGGGCACGTGAGGGTTGGGCCACGTCCTAAGCCCACTGGACTAAGGACACCTAATGGCTGGAAGAGGGGACATTACGGGAAGCAGAACCCAGTTTGGCCTGAGCCCTAGCGGCAGCGGCGGCCCACTGGGTGGTCTGAGCCAAGTGGAGACCACGCAGGGGAAACAGGGGAAAGGAGCCCTGTGCTCGCATTGCTTCTGTACCTCCTTGCGGGGGCTCAGTCCTTCGTTTCCCAGCTGCCCGGAGGGTGGGAGAGATGAGAATATTGTCAGCTGATGGCTCACAGATGAAGAGAGGGGCTTCAGCTAAGATATGCCAAATTTATAAATTTATAAAAACTATGGGAAGGAGGAAACAATCTTAGTGAGGAGTGGGAAAGTCAGCGCTTTGATACATCTATGATCTAAGCATTCTGGAGTATAATCCAGAACTTTTCTTGCTGGTCCTACTCCTCAGCCTAGAAATGCTACTTAAATGAACATCCCCCAAAACTAATTAAAGATGTGCACAGATAGTCGCTATCAAGATCCTTATTCAGTTATTCAGTATGTTGTGTTAAGACACAAGCTAAATCCGGATATGAGAAGGGCTTGTTGAGAAATGTATACCATGGAATACAACACAGCCATTGTAAAGAAGGTGGCATTAACTGTATTGACATGAGAACTGACCTCAATAACGGTCTAGGTGAAGAAGGCAGGTTATGAAACAGTTAGTATTATAGTTTTTTTCCCAAATCATTATATAAATTAATAGGAAACACCTATAAAACTATATACCAAAATACTAACAAATGATTACCTCTGAATAGTGGTGAATGGGATTATGTAGGATTTTAATTCCATTTTTAAAAAATGTTTTATTTATTATTTCCAGAGAGAGGAAGGGAGAGAGGCAGAGAGGGAGAGAAATATCAATGTATGGCTGCCTTTCACCTGCCTCCAGCCACAGACCTGGCTGGAGACCTGGCTTGCAACCTGGTTATGTGCCCTGACTGGGGAATCGAACCAGTGACCTTTGGGTTTGCTGGCCAGCGCCTTATCCACTGTGCTACTAGCCAGGGCTAATTCCATATTTTAATGTATTTATTGAATGCTTTATAGAAAATACATGTTTACAGTATTATTGAAAGACCAACACAATTATTTTAAAACTAAATGCCTTCAGTTGTCCTCAATTATAAAATGATAATTGATAAACATATTATAAAATAAGGTTTTTTAAAAATTAACCCAACACTCAAATAGTCCCCATTTCAGAGATAGCACCTCAACTTTCCTCCCCATTATATTTATATTTACCTCCTGCTACATGTATTTAGGTGGAGAACTAAGTGACAAAAATTAATTTTTGGCTCTCACGAAAAGGCTAAGCCCATATTTGTTATATTGAAAATGGGCTAATGTCCATTTTCAAAATAATAAATAGCCAAATGGTGGCCTAGTTAATCTTTTATTGATGAATCAAATGGATAAGTGATTAATTTTTGTGTAATAATCAGTATATAATTTAAAAGTAAGCAGTGTTTAAATTTGTAAAGTCAGCTAGCTCCAAGCTTTTTACCCTCTTTTGCACTCAAAAAAAGTTTTCAATAAACAATTTTTCTCCTTTTCCATTATTTCTAATCCCCTCCCCCAAAGAATTTCTACTATGCTAAGAAGGTAAACTAGGCTAGCAATACCCTTTAATGGTCTTTCTTAAGTTTCTTTAGTGTGGATGCTATGCCAAACACCAATCTGACTTCCTTAAGGGTTACAGAAATTTGGCTTTCATATAGAAACACACACTAAGTATTTTATTGATATTCTTGGGTGGGTTGATCTATTAGATTCCTTTAACTCAATTGACCTGGGGTAGCAATGCAGGCAGTTACACTTCCAGGAAGAGATGGGTGCCTGTCCTCTTCTTTCACTCTCGCCTGGCTTAACCATAGACCTCACTTCTGTGTACCCTAGCTACAGGGATAAAATGAAATTATTTAATTCTCTTCTCTGAGAAGTAGGGACAATGGTACATCTAAAAGAGATTTAATATGTAAGCATTTGTATTGTTCTTTTACATTCCGGAGCAGTGGACAGACAAGTGACTGTAGTCACCTTTTCCAGGGGCAGAGTTGGTGTGTGGCAGTGGTGTCATAGCAGACTGACAACTTGAGGTTTCAGATCCCGACCCTCCCACCTTAGGTCCACGGCCTCCTTGAAAGCACCAGCAGAGAATCTTAGCCTCAGGATATACCTATGACATCCTGGCAATGAGACAAGCACCACATCCACAGGTGTAAATGCTTAAGGTTGACTGGCTGGTATCTCAATCCTAACAGCAGAAAGAAACTGTTTCAGGTGCTACTTAAAGTGTACTTACTGATGAGAAGCTTCATGAATGTTAAAGCAGAGCATCTCCAGCATGGTGTGGTAACCAGAAAACAAGGATCCAGACATTGTTTGCCTGCCTTTCCTTTTTATTTCTTTATTTATATCATTATTATCTTATTTTCTAGAGTTTATAGCTAAAAACAGAACAGAAAGGCTTCTTTGTTAAAAAAACAAAACAAAACTCATCACAGTTTTCCACATCTTTTCTAGATTGTTCAAAAGTTCCCTTTCATCACAAATATTCTTCTACACATACATAGAGATCTTTTAAACATTCATTCCTTTTGCTTTCCTCCCCAGAAGCATATTTTCAATCACATTTTAAAAAATTGCAAAGATTCTAACAATAGAAATCAAATTGAAATAAAACATATTGTAAAAAAATTAGGTGCTTTGTTTGCAACATGGAATTTATTTTACAATGCACAGATGAGGTCAAGTTGAAAGAACAAAAGCATATTTCCCCACGTGGAGTTCTCAGAGTAGCACACAGGCTACTCCAAACACAATACACTTTTTTTTTTTTTTTTTTTTAATCAGCTGTTGTATACCTTCCATACCAAAGGACAGACCCACCACTATGGCTTGTAATGGCTTAAAAAACAATTGAAGCAGATCATTAGGAAAAGTGCTGCAGGGTGTGTCTATGAAGAGCATGTACTGTAGTTGTGAAGACAGGGGGGTGTGGCCTCCCACAGGCTGTCTGGGCAATGCCGGCCTCATCCTGAGAGGAAGTGTCCATTTTGGAAAGCAATTATAGCTTACACTCTCTTCGAGTTTGTTCTCTTCGGGGCACTCCTGGCTTTAATGTTCTTCTTGGGGATGGCCGGTTTGGGAGCAGGTGGCTTTTCCTTTGGTTTTGGAGGATTACTGCGACTGGTGCGCCCTGCTGCTCGCTTCTTGTCCTGGATTGTTCTCTGCTGTTCCCGCAGCCTCTCTTCCCACTGCTGGGAGGCAATTGTAAACACGACTGTCAAGTACGTCACACCCCTTAATGCTATTAAACAAATATCAGAGCTCATAAAAATTTTACACTGTTACATACTAATCATTACAAAAGGTGTAATAGCTACCCTAGATTGTTGAGCACCTACCGTGTACCAGAGATTTTGGAAAGTGCTGAACTTCTGATGAAGTTTTGACATGCATTCAGTTCATTAAAACTCACAATAGCCTTTCTAGGTATGCACCATTGCCACTACCGGAAAACAAATACTCTAAGGTTATTTGCAGAAAGTCACATGGCTGATATATTTTAGAGCTACAATTCAAATTCACTAGTCTGGCTCCAGAGCCCAAGGCCTTAACTCATTTATTTTCTCCCATTGGTCCTGTAATGCAGTATTCCTCAGCAAAGCCTACTACAAAGGGTTGATGTAGCTAAAAGCAGAAATTTATCCAGCCTCACCAGAAATCTGGGGCTTCCTCCCATACTTACAGCTTCCCTTAATTCTTTTATACCCAACAGAAAACAGAAGCACCACTTACATCTAGTGATTTACTTAGTACTAGCTATCCAGAATGGACGGGAAATGTGCCATCCTGGACAGTCAAATTTCCTTGATGAAAAAGGAATTACTATTTATAACATAAATACTATTTATTTAAACAGCTGCACAAAAGAAAAAATGAAGAAGAGAGTCCTCTTAAATAGACATTGCTTTTTATTATAACACACATCTCCCTACTTTGTATATTGCAGTCAGCAAATAGTTTGAACACAGCCATAGGCCAGGCATTCCTCTAGGCATGAGAAATACAATGAAGCAAAAGCACTGTCCCCACCCTCCTAAGGTTTTCTAAGTAATAAACTAATTAGTGTACATTACTATTGTGAGGTGATATTTTCAAATTCTTACTGAAGTATATTGTAATATCTGTTGCAAAAGTAAAAGGTCCAAACAGCTGATTCTTGAAAGCTTTCTTTCCCTTCAGATCTTGACAGTGGACTTAACTTACTCTTTGGGGCTTCTAATTTACTGCAGTCTTGGAAACCAGATTACTAATTCTTCTAGAATTTACTATCTAGTAAGACTAAGATGTACAACTGAGCAACTCATGCATTTTTATCTCAGGTATAACAGTAGTGTTTGGTTCTTTTATTCAGAAATGCACTGATTAGTAGAGGCTGCGTTATATAAGTCAGTATTAATATATGTATTATGTATTACATATATGTATTACATTAATTACATTAATATATGTAATATATGTATTAATCTATGTAGGCAGTAATATATTAATACTGACTTATAAACTAAGTGTTTTATTTATGCAAAGAAATCATAGGCAGTAGCAATACCTTTGTGAAACTTAAAACAGATTCTTCTGAATATATCTAAACTTATTTTCAGAAGAGGACATATTTAAAAAGTTTCAAACCAATGACTTTATTTTCTTTGTTCTAGTATGACTTCACATGTTTGGGCAAAATTTTTTTCTAATGCCTCTAATTGAATTAACAATATGTTTATGATATTACCACTTAAATCATGGAGAATATAAAATATACAGTAATTAATTTTTGTATATGATTTACTTCAACAAGAGTCTTAAAATTATTTTAAACACAGGGAAAGAAAGATTCTGCTTTGTACAGTGGTAGGATGAGTTTTAGAACTAGGTATTCACACCTATATGTGTGAATAAAACATATGTTTGTCTTAATCTCTCTGAATATTAATTCTGTTCTAGTACCTGACTGCTAAAATGATTAAGTGTAGTACAATAAAGAAACAGAAAAAACAACACCTAATTTAATCAATAATCAGTGGGTCATTATTGAACGTAACAAAATTGCCTTTGAAATTGAGAGAGATTGATGATAAAAGTTCCAAGTGAGAATAGCTATACTCATAACTACCTATTCAAAAGAATGGGAAGAATTCCAAAATTCTACAGAATTTCTTTATATGCACTTAATTTCATATTCCCGGTATGGCTAATTATACTTACTATGGATCTTTTACTAAGCTGGTCTCTCCATTTTTCAACTAAACAATTTTCAAGAAGCATCATTCTGAAAAAGTAATTGATGTTAATAAGCAACTTTAATTATGAAAGAAGTTTAAAAATGCAAAAAATTAAGAAAATAAAATTCTTCAATAGCCCACAACCCACCATTTATATTTTATTGCTATCTATTCATTCTTTCTTATACCTATATACGTATTTTATTTTTTCTTATGTAGAAGTTGTTTTTTCTTTATTTCTATTATATACATATACACATATGCATACATACATATATATACATATGTATATATACACATACACATATGTGTATATATATATAAAATTAGACCACACTGTATATTTAGATCATATTGTACATTTCTGTTGATCATTGTATTATACTGGGTGGGGGCAAAAGTAGATTTACAGGTATTCATATGGAAAATAATACAATAATTAATAAATAACAATACAAGAATAAGTTCTGGGGTTTGCATACTCACAAATTTAAACCTACTTTTTACTCCACCTGCATGCATTTTCTGATATAATTAGAATTCAAATATATAACTTTAATAACCAAATAATATCACAACTATGAATATCTATGATATATTCTACTTCCTTCTCCCTCTCTCCCCTGATAACCCCCCTATATTTTTTCAATGCATAGAGTCAGGTTGTCTTCAAAATGATTGTTCAGTCAATTCACTAACATTAAGACTAGGTATAAGTTGAATCTTGCTTTTATTTGAATTGGAGAATTAAGGAGATGAAAAAATTTTAATGTTTTATTTACTATTTTTATTTCTTGTGGATCTTGTCTCTATAGGTATATGTACACAAAGTGAGATACGCCATTAAGTGAAAGACAAATATAATATGATCTCTCTTATACATAAAATAAAATAACAAAATAAACTAATTAACAAAATAGAAACAGAAGCAGATACGTGGAACAGACTGACAGGTGACCATGGACACAGACAACAACATGGGTATTGCTGAGGGAGGGAAGGGCAAGGCTGAGTGGAGTGGGCAAGTGAAAAAAGGCAGGCACAACTGTAACAGCAAAAACAATACAGTACAATAAAAAAGATTTATGTACACATGTGTTGCAGGTATAATGTTTTAAATATTAACATATGAAATCTTTAGAGAGTAAAGTCACTATTCTTTTGCCATACCTGTTGTATTTTCTCAACTTTTATTTGTCTTTCTATTTTTATTTGTGATTTGAACATACTAGTACATAGTCAAATATGTGTGCTGACATTTTACTTTGTAATCTCTTTTTAAAAAATTTTATTTCCCTTGTAATTTATTACATTAGTTTTATGTTTACAAAGTATTGTGTCATTCGGATATCATATATTTACCTGATTTTATCTTCTTTGATTATTTTAAAAATATTTAATCTCTTTAATCCACTAGCGTATAAAGTGAAATAATGTACCATTTTTACAAATACATTTGCAACTTTTGCTAAATAATACTTTTATTTCCTATTGACTTGCCATATTTCTTATATAAATTCTTTGATGCATTAGAACTACTTCAAGACTTTTACCTCTGCTTTATTTATCTTTATGTCTACTCTTTTTTAAAAAGTCATCTTTTATTGTTTCCTCCTTTGCCCTCTTCTGCTCATCCTACCCCCTGCTCCCACAGTCAATCCTTACACTGTTGTTCATGTCTGTGGGTCATTCGTACAAGTACTTTGTCTAATCTCTTCCCTTTCTTTCCAACATTATTCCCCTTCTTTATGTTTACTCTTTTTTTCTCTTTTTTAATTTTATTGTTGTTGTATTACATCCATCCCCGTTTTGCTCCCCTCTGTCCCTATGTCTACTCTTGTACCACATGGTTTCAACAAGTGCAGCATTATACCAATTTGAATGTCTCATAAAGCAGATTTCTTCTCATCCCTCTTATTTTCATAGTATTCTTTACATGCAATTACTATATTTTTCTCAATGATCATTAGCATCATTTGTGAATAATTAAATCCCAATTGTCTGTAAAATCTTTACTATGATTTGATCAAAATCACATTAAATTTACAAACTAACTTGGGAAATTTAATTAATTTATAACCCATTCACCTATCTAAATAGAATTTAATGACTAGCAACATGGTACATCCCCAGAACTGCATCTAATACTGTGCAGACACACAACCCATGCAACAGATAAGCCTTGAAATATTATTCACCATTCATTCATTTAGCTTCTTTAGAGAGACAAGATATTAGTAGAACAGCTTTGAAACCAAGAACACAAAGTGCTGTAAGCGGTATGAGGAAGGTATCCAAGTACTGATAGAATGCAGAACAAGAAAGTTTTCAAGTGAAGTCAATTAAAAAAAATTTTTTTTTGAAAAATAGAGTCTTGAGCTGTGTCTAGAAGAAACAAACAGATAAGCATTAATGACAGAGAAGCAAAGGGAATACTTGTTATATATAAATGAATAACTTTGCTGGAGAAGTATATTACAACAAATTTTGGGCTCATCCTGACCCTGCGCTGAAGAGTTCAATTTTAATATTATAGGGAATGTACTGATATATAAAAAGATGCTAAGACAAGAAATGTGAGGAGACATACTTCTAGCTAGCAATATGAGTATATATGTATGCATGTAATACTGTAGCAAAAATTGTAAACAAAGTGTACATAAGGAAAAAAGTATGGAACTGTAGTTTCAAATGGATCTTTGCTTGATCTGTCAGTTATTAAAGAAACCTTTAAAAATTCAGTATTTACCACAGTAAGATTGATTTGAATGATTTGAAATGAATTGGTTTTTTGTATATGAAGAGAAATTGAATAGTAATTTGTCTTTCTATACATTTTTAAAATCATTTAATAAATTCTGAAATTCATCTTTAAAGATTCTATTCAAATACTCATATTCTATTTTCCTTAACTCTATGAAGAGTTAATTGATATTTAGAATATATGAGATCTTAACAATAGCCTCTTTAAAATAACTTTTTTAAAAAGCTGGCACCATTTTTTTAACCATGACTACTAAATGGAACTCATGTTTTCATAAGCCATATGAAGTTTCTTCTACCCCTCTGTGCCTACCGTGAGCGCCACTCATAACACATGATAAGAACATCTTGATGGGGCAGGATGTGAGGACACTGGCAAGAAGAATTCGTAATAAGTGGGACTTGAGTTCGAGGGATGGGTGATGAGGACTTGAAGATCTCTTTCACATCTACCACTGTTGTTACTTCATTACAGCCACTCCTTTGTACAGCTTTTATTTTGGCATGGATGACTGAAATTTAAAAATCGATATAAGTGTTGAAGCCTTTAGAGAAAAGTAAGGATGATATATTCAAGCCAATTCCTAAGCCTCTCTTAAAGAATCGCTCCTGTAATTATGGTCATGTCCAAGTTGCCCAAATGCAGACAAAAAACCCACAATCCATGCTAAATTTAAGGCCTCTCATATTGTCAACATGGGCTTGAAGGTTCTGCATCGCTGCAAGATATAAAAGAAAATTGACAGGCAGGCTTAGTCTGGAGTCTGCCTTTTGGTTAGTGACTGCTCATTGGGCAGCGGATAGGCTTTGATTAGAGAATTCCATGGGCCCTTCTCAGCTCTAAAATTCTATATTTCTAAAATTAGGTGTTTCTTTCCCCAAAAAAACCTATCAGAAAATTTAGTTACAAAAAACTGTCAATAAAAACTTCATAGAAACAAATATTTGTTTATAATCTGCCTTGTGATGATTTGAAGCAAGAATCGTATTATTCTCAGAATCAGAAGCCAACTTCAAGTTTGTATGGTTCCATTATCCATCTGAGGTTTGAACTTCCTGTGTTTCAAAGTAAGTCATTGAAGTCAAAACATTTTAGGCTGGAAGGAGCCTCTGAAGATGGCTGTTCTCAATCCTCTGATTTCACACACTGTCAAGGTGAGGTCTGTGGTGAGGAGAGGTAGAGCTGTTACTATAGATGGCTGTTTATTGCATCTGACCAAGCTTTAAATTCTGGTCCTTTTGCTTCCTTGCTATTATTGCTCTGCCATGAAGTTCTAATCAGACTAGTATTGATCTTTCTTGGATTCCATCCTAAGAAGCTAGTTGATGAAGAAGCCAAAGAATTTAAATAGAAATGGGTTCATCATCAAAGTAGTTATGAGACCATGACAGCCCAGAGAATAGCATGAGAGTAAAACTCAGATGATGGACTAAGTAGATCAAATTAAGATGATATGAGTATATCCACAAAGGAAGGGTTTTAAACAACAAAAAGCTACTGGAAAAGAAAGTATTTTTTTGGTCAAAGTACCTACATTACCTATGATGATTCTCAAATCTGACAACCCAAAATGTTCTTTTTTCAGTCTTTTATAGTGCTGTGATTGTCTTACTTTCACGTGTTTATATAATGTAGAGATTCTTGTGATATAAAATATCACTTTGAATATGGGAAACTAAGTTAGCAAATAAAATGACCATTTGTTTCCAAAGCAGTGTTTGCTATTTCAGCAGAAATTATTTAAGAAATTCAGCCCTGGCTGGTGTGGCTAGGTGAATTAAGTGCCAGCCTGTGAACCAAGGATTTGCTGGTTCAGTTCCTGGTCAGGGCATACGCCTGGATTTTGGACCAGGTCCCCAGCTGGGGGTGCACAAGAGGCAACAACACATTGATATTTCTCTCCTCCCCTTCCCCTCTATCTAAAAATAAATAAACAAATAAAAGCTTTAAAAAGAGAAATTCAAAGAAACATAAAAAACCTCAAATGGATATTTTAAAATACTTAAATTTACTTTCAAGTCATAATAGAATAAACTTACTTAAAACATTTAAAGTAGAATGACTGACTTATTCTTTGAAGAAAATGCCAACTGGTTTTGTTTTATTTCAGATAGAAGAGGGCATTTTAGCTTTGTCAGTAGTTGTAGCCACAGGGTCTTGTGATTAACCTATTTCTACAGCCTCTTGAAGATGTAAAATATTCATAGCTATTTACAAGTGAAAAGATACGGGGGCAGGTCTTAATTAATGGGCCTCTGGGCCTAAGATAACCAAATCCATGATCATTCACCCTTTTTCCTGCAGCAATAAGGTCTTATGAGAAGAACAAGTGGTGTATTGTCCTGGCTGAGCAGGACCTCTCACCAAGGCAAGCAGGATCATAATGTCAAACTTGTCATCTGAGCCACATCACTGTTCTCATCTGAGTAATTCACTTTTGTATTTACTTGATTTACCCAGAAAAGCAAGAAATTTTGCAGTTGTTATTACGCCATGTGAAACCCTCACCATTATCTAGAAAACTCACTAAACCTCTTTTTTACTTTATGACCAGCAGGCCTGGCTTTGGAATATGCCATGTCCCAAAGAGAATGGTCTTATTAGATGACTTACCATAACTGTAGTTTTTGCTCAGATATGTTGCCAGAGTTGGCTTCACTTTTTTGCACTTGCACCGGTCTAAAGAAGACAAGAGAGACAAAATGTTAGAAAAGGATTCAGAGGAGCCATTCTGGGGAGAAGGAAACTGAGTCTTGAGGGCCAAGAACTCACCTGGGCTTAGGCGTTTACAGTCAATGTCAAGAGGTCTTTCCTGCACCATCATGTCTGGGGTAATATCTATCCACTTGGCATCTGAAACACACACAGGGTCACGTGGGTAAGGTCAGTGATTTGGTCTGTTCACCCAGGTGGAATAAGGAACCATCTATAGACGTAAACAAATACAAGTGTCATACACACACACATGATTTTTCAACTACTTGCATAGATACCTGTGGGCTTAGGGAAGACTTTCAGATGAGATTGCCTATCCAGCACACATTGACGTGAATGCACATCTATTTCCCCTTCCTGATATGTGCAGCCACCCTTTTCAAATTCATTTAGAATGTTGACCTTATAAGTTGACAGCTCACACTAATCAAAATAACCCGAGTATTTCCCAATCCCCACCTTACACTGTGCAGTGTGGAAAGAGTCCACAGCTATGTAACCTAATTTAAACAAGAAATAGTTTGTTTCTAAAACTGAATTAGAGAGGAGCTTCACTCTTTCTCGTCTCTTTACTTCTCTGTCTTCAGATTTCAAGCAATGCTCCGAGGTATGTATAACTTGAGAAACTACACCATAATCTCTTTAAACGTGCAGCAACCTGGGTCAGGGATAAAAGAATGCAAAAATATTCTTAGGTTTCAATTCAACAAATGGATTTAAACTTGCTCCTGCTTCCTAAGGGGGAACCCCCCCCCCCCCAGCAAAATGACCAAAGAGGGGAAAAAAAAAGAAGTGAAAGATGAGATCCAGTTAACTAAGATGCCACAGATGTTGGTTTCTGGTCAAAGACCATGAAACAGACAAAACAATTTTTCAGGGCGGCTAAATTTACAAGCTGCACTGCTGTGGGGAGGGGGAGGAATAGCTGGAAATGTCTGTTCAAAAAGAGCTTTCAAGAGCTAACATTAAATGGGGAATCCTGGTGGGATAGCTTAAAAGATTTTCAGGATTAAATGATACATGTAAAGTGCTCAACACTGGCTCAGACCCACCATAAAACCTATACACCTGTTTCCTGCTGTTGCTATTATTCTTCTTACTGCGCATGAAACTGTCCCCAGTGACTTCCTTATTAAGCAAAACCCCCCTCTCTTTACGGGGCATGGTGTTCTTCTCATTGAGAAATCAGATTTCCAGAAGTTAAGTCACCAGCCCTTCCCAATTCCTCCAACCCAAAGAAGCGGGATGGAAGGGGTGCTGACAGACCACCCGCGGGCAGCGTGGTTCTCACTTGGCAGCTACAGCCAAGGATGGCTTCTCAGCCCCCTCAGTCCTTCCCCTGGCCTCACCCTCCGGGAGGTCGGTGACGATGGCCTCGGGCGAGATGCACACTCCTCGGTCGTAGACTGGCAGGTCATCACAGGCCAGGCTCTCAGGCCAGCTGTGGTTATACATCTTCATGAGGGGCTCGCAGCCGTCGCGCGCTCGCTGGCACACCGACTTACAGGGCTTGATGGGGTCGTGCAGGAACTCCAAGGTGCAGATGGGCGCATACATGGCGCAGAGAAAGAAGCGCAGCACAGCGCTGCAGTTCACATCTACCAGCTCCTCGTACTGCTCTATGGCCAGGATCGCGTTCTCCTGCGTGCTGTGGTGCAGGTGGTTGGGCATCCGCGTGATGTTCCAGGGCATGTGGCGGCACATGGGGATGCGCACCGCCTCGCAAGGCGCGCCGCGCACGCCCAGGGCCAGGCGCAGCCACAGGCACAGCGCAGTCAGGACCGACAGAAGCATGGCACTGTCCTCCTGCGCTGCGACCCCGACAGGCGGAAAGGTCCCTTCTCTTCCCGCCCTCCTTCTAGCCTTTCTCTCTCCGCTGTCCGAGGTAGCCCTTCAGGGGACGGGACTCCCCAAACTCTCTTAGGCAGCGATGCGGCGCTTCTGGGGCTGACTGGAGAAGTCCGCCGCCTGGGGCACAATACACCAGCAGCACCAACCCTCAGCATCCAGGGCTCGAACCCGGCCTGGCAGCTCCAGTCCCGGACCCGGCAGCTCCAAGCGCAGCCAGCCACGGCCATTGCGGGACCCTATTTATTCCGACACTTCTTCTGACGTGGGCTCCGAACGCTCCCTTGGCAGTTGCAGGCGCGGCAGGCGCTCCCCCCTCCGCCCCCTCCGCCGCTCCACCCCCAGCCCTTTCTTTGCAGAAGCAGTGACATCATCTCCTCCGGGCCGCAGCCCTGGGCTGAAATCCGGCAGCCCCCCAAAGTCACACCTTTTTGGTCTGGCCAGTCCTTTCTCTTAGGATCAAGAAAAAGCCTTGGCAGTCGTTTGGGACAGCGATCCGAAAGGGCGCAAGAGAGGATTTCAAGAGAGGAAAAGACGCTCTTTTGAGTCAAACTAGAGGGAAACGGAAACTTCTGCTGCCCTTTAATTCTGAAAAGTGCTTGCTGCCTCCAGTTGTGGGCATGAGAAGGGCTGAGTAGTGAGATCGTGTGGGATGGGAGAGTGCAGTAGTAATTGCTGAAAAAGGACGGACACGTTATGTAAACAAACCACCCCACTCCGCAGCACTTTCTATGGGATTTGTTTTGCTGTTATTGTAGTGGCCAATAGAAGTTAGTTTGGGGTTAGGTTTTTCCAGAACGGCAGTTGGTCTGTACCTGCTCCAGGAACAGAACTGCCTGAACATGCAATAGAATAGCATCTTCTAGTTTGAGAGATATCTTCCATCTACCAGCTTTTCCCCTTTCTTCTTTTAACTCCCTAGTCCTCTCTCCAACATGAATGAAAACCAGAAGAAAACAAAGTCTGGACACCACAGTCTGAAACATTTATTTCCCTTCACACCAAGTGATTCCAATTCAGCGACCTAAATTTTTGATTTTTGATGTGCTTGGACACTGTTATTTAAATTAAGAAGCTATGTACCATGGAAAACAAGTATGTATGCTTTGTTTTGTTTTGTTTTTATCTTATTTTGATTAAGAAATGGTAAAACCACTGCTGGCTCAGCTAGTCACAGAAAAGGGCAGCATTATTGTTGCAAAGATACATGATTCTTCAAGCAGTAAGATTGCTGGTATATGTTATTTTCTTAGGGTATTAGAATATGAAAAACATCTCTGAATGTTCATCTTTAAATACATAGTTTCACTGGAAATTGGAACTTAAGGCAGACAGGTTTTTCTCCCCAAAATTTAGGACTACCAGGTTTAGTTTAGTTTTGACTCTAATCAGGACTGAAGACTAAAATGGCCCAAGGAAAAAGAAGCACAACTGACATTTATTGAGCATTTACAATGGTCTAGGCATGGTGCCAAGTGTTTTAAATGCATTATCTTACTGGGAATTGGGGTAGAGGGTGGTATGAATTAAGCATGCAAGTTTAAAGGGTGAGTGAGATAAATGTATTATATTGCAGGATTCACCCCAGGAGTTCAGTTTTATTTAGAGGAAGCTCAGGGTGTCCAAATACAGCTAGGCCAGTCCAGAGGAGTATCCCAGTTTTCTATAGCACAGATCTCAAGGTTCAAAAATAGCAAGGCAGGCAGCAAGACAGCAAGCAAGGGGGATAGCCCAATGAGCTCTCAAGTATTTCCAGCAGTAAAATCCAATGAGACTAATCCCTGGTTTGGTGAAAAAAGATTTTTAACCTGAGTTCTTATGAGGGAAGAAAATACAGTTTTGAGAAAGAGTTGAACTGCCTGCCCTTTTCCTGTGAGTTCCCATGAGGAGGGAAAACTTGGAGAAGGCTCATATATATGCAGCCAATTTGAACCTGCTGCATTTGTTTTTGCAAGTGCCAAGTCATATTTCAGGTGCTTCCTTGGTGTTCTCCATGGCATGTCTTTTAAGAAAGAGTGAGAAGTTAAGAGTCCTTCTCCATAAAGCTCTTTGCTTATCCCATTAGGTCAGCTGGTATCTGTTGTTAGTCTTTCAGGCCCGGGAGTGGGTCAGGGGTAGGGGCAGTGGAACAGTGAGGAATTCATCAGGAGATTCTGTCAACCCCCCTCCCTCTTCATGTCCTGCTTTAGCATTCAATCCATTAGTCCATGCTTGACACCGATTTGCCAAAAGCTTAGCTTCTTTCTGGTGATTTCATTTTCAATCTTAAGTCCATGTTTCTCTGCCCATCCTTTAAATGTCTGGAGTTTTCTGGAGCTCCATTCTTAGCCTTCTTGCTTTCTACACTCCCTGCTACTCCATGTTTTTCTGGCTTGGGCACTATTGATATTGGGGCCCAGATAAATCTTTATTGGGAGAGAGAGGTGGCTGTCGTGTACATTATGGGTAGCATCCCTGGCCTCCTCCCACTAATGGCCACTGGCAGCTTAGCCCCCACTCTGTTGTGACAACCAAAAACCTTTCCAGATACCACTAACTGTTCCCTGGTGTGGGGGGCAAAGTCACCCTGGATGGATTGTCACTGTTCTCCTCTTTGGCTTCAATGAATATCTAGATACCAATGGTTTCCCATCCAGGCCTCTACCCATGCTGGTCTCTGGAAGTGCTTATTCAACTGTCTCCAGGCAGTTTCCACCTGTAGCTGGGCTCTTTCCACTTGTACATCCCACAATTATTTCAAAATCAACCAATCCTAAACTTGACTTTCTTTTCTAGCTCAAGAATATTTGAATTCCAGTGGCTCAAAACCAGAACTCTGAGTCTAAATCATTCTCCATAGTTCTCTCTTCCACCTTCTGCATCCTACCACCTTACTTCTGACAGTATGTCTTGTCTGGATGATGACAGCATCTTCCTCCTCTCTTTCTGCCTTGCCCTACCTATTCTCCACAGTGACACGTAACTGAGCTTCCTAGGGCACGTATACTTGCTGATGCCTCTCTCTAGCTTTGAATTTATCCATGGCTCCCACTACCCTCAGGGTTAATGCCAAATCTTTAGAATGGCTTTCAAGGCCCTGAATGATCTGGCTCTTTATTACCCTCTGACTTGTAATTGAACCCCAATATTATCCTTATTTTATTTTTGTACCTATGCCTTTCATCCAGAAATAGTCTCCTCATCCCTGAGATGCAGATCAAATGAAAAGATGCCATAAACTTGGAAAGCAAGGGTCTTTTTCCTAAGTTGCTTCTTTCTTCTGGGTTCCATTTTATAGATCTTAACACTACATAGACATAAACTGTAAACTCAATTAGCTTTGTCCTTGAAGATGCTAAATTCCCAGACCCATACTTATCTAGGCTTGTGGTGTTGTCAGGTGATACCTGAGGGCAGCAGTGTCACTGCAATTGTGCCAAGGAGGTAATGTCCCTGAGTCCTCAGGCCAAGGGCAAGGGCAATCCCCTAGTGCCCTTGGCTCTATTACTGAGAGGAGGAACTGGAGTGTGACTATGTTGAGTGATTGGTGTCATTTCTTCAGCAAGGGACCCTTCTCTACATTTTTAATTTGGAGGAAGATGGCAATTTTAATAAAAGGGGCAAAGCATGTGGAGCATAACCAGTGCAGCAATACTGCTTTCCTGACCTTGACTTTGTCCCCCATTGTGTGGGTTACCTGATGAACCCTTCAATTACTGGAGAAACATATCCCTTCTCACCATCCCTTCCCCCTACATGGATGCCCTTCAGGATGTTAGTGGCACCACTGCCACTGCATTTCCTGTTGGCAGCAGAGAGCAAGTGAAAGCCGAAGCTGCAGTGGGCAGCGGCCCGGGCAGAAATAGCTCCTGCGTGATCCACCGAATCCGTCCCAGGCCCCTGGATCCGGCTGCCGGCCTCAGGAGTCCAGATTCCAACAGCTGTAGAGGCAGGCATCACGGGACCGAAGGCTGGCCCAGATAGCATTCGGACACAGTGCGGGAGAGCCACGCACCGCCACCCGCCGCTTAGCTGCCCCTGGGGCTCCGACTGGTCTTCGCGGGTTGGCAGGCGCGGCCGACCGTGATGCCAGGACCCGCTCCCCTCCGCGGGGCTGGGGGGCACCTGGGCTCCTGGCTCCTGGGCGGCCTCTGGGTCTGGGTGCTGGGCGGCCTCTGCGGACTAGGGGCGGCGGCGTTGCCAGCTGGGACCTGGGGGTCTCCGGGAACGCCGCGCCCGTGCCAGGCACCGCAGCAGTGGGAGGGGCGCCAGGTGCTGTACCTGCAGAGCAGCGGGCGCAACAGCCGCGCCCTGCTCTCCTACGACGGGCTCAACCAGCGCGTGCGGGCGCTGGACGAGAGGAAGGCGCTGATTCCCTGCAAGAGGTAGGCCGGAGCCGGCGCGCCGAGCGGCTGGGCGAGATTAGCGTCCGGGGCTGCTCCCAGGCGCTTGCTTTCCAGCTATTCACGGCCGAAGAGAAACTTTGCCAGGAGGATCACTCCGAGATAGTGTGGTTGGGGGCTGGGTGGAGGGGCTGGCCCACCGAGGGCGGCCTGCCCTGGAGCATTAAATGAGAGCCAGTTGGGGCGGTGGCTGGTCGGAAAGGTACCTGGCGGGAGCCTGCGGGACGGTGCCCACGCCTGAGGCTCGTAGACCCTCCTTCAGCTCTGGGCGTGTCTTCTGTTCTGCTTCATTTCATCCAGGAACAATCTGGCAGGGCAGCACCCAGAACGCAGATTTCTAAAGAATTAGTCTTTACAGTGTAAAGGATGTAACATCACTAGAAAAGGTGTAGGGAGTCGACCAAAGGAGAAACATCACCCACAAATTCATCACCCTGTTACAGCTATTGAGATTTTGGTCTACTCCCTTAAATTTTTTAAAAGCAAGTTTTACATATATTATCTGTATCTTTTTATATAACGTGATGTCTTATGTGTCCTTATTTGCCATTTTATTAGTTGGCCCCCTATCTATTTTTAATGGCTTTCCAATATTTTATTGAAGGGCTATGCCATATATATATATATATATATATATATATATATATATAATATGATTTTATATATACTTAAACCACTGGTCTATAATTCACCTTTCCATATCTGTTGTGACGAAGGACATCCCCTTTCTGAGACCTCTTCTTTCTTCTGACCCTTGTAAGCCCTGGTTTCTATTTTGGGATCACCACCTGTCAATTCACAGTCTTTCCATTTCTCTGTGTCCCTCAGGGTTATGTTAGTTTTTCTGTATGGCATTTGCATCATTAGGAAGGGTGTCATGTGAATATCCATAGGCTATGGCTCCGTGGGGAATAAGATATGCAGGACTCTTGTTATTAATTCACCTAAAAGCTTTCATTGAGTATTAGGCATCTTGGAGAAAATATGGGATCCTTTCAAAGCAGTACATTCAAGAGTGCAAGATAATGCATTATGAAATGGAAAGCGTGAGTGCTGAGGGAGCCTGCTCAAGCAGCGAGTCATTGTGGGGGCTGGGAATATCTGTGAGTCCTTTTAAGGGCATGAATGTTTTTGGATAGGTCTCCAAGGACATGGCAATAATAGTAACAAACAATATTTGAACATGTTACATACACTAAGCATGATGCCGAGGACTTTCTGCATATTAGGTAATTTGGTTAAATCTCTCAAGAATTTGACAGTGTAGGGTTTATGATCCTTATTTTGCAGAGAATCTGAGGTCTAGGGAGGTGAAACAACTTTCTTAAGATCACACAGCTGGGACTTGAGAAGGCAAGGTGGATTTCTACAGCTGTAACATACCAGCTACTTGTTTGTTTATTCATTCATTTATTCTACATGCACGTGTGTGTGTGTGTGTGTGTGTGTGTGTGTTTGTGTCACTGTTTATAAACAGAGTGGGTCCTGAGCCCCTGGGAGGTCATAGTCTGGGTGTGGAGTTGTTAGAGAGTGGGAGAAAGCCAAAATCCCCCACTCTCGGCAGTTTGGGGACAGGGAATAGGGTCCTGACAAACAGCCTTTTTCCTAAGAGAGATACTTTGCATATGGCTGGTAGCTAGTGTCTTAGTTATGCAAATGACTGGATAAACCTCGTCCCCAAAAAGATTGGAGAGGTTTTGACCGTAGAATGGTGATGAAAGAATTTACAGGGCTGACCAGGGTTTCACAGGCTGCCATCATAATTTAAAATAGGAAATAGGGCAGCAGCCATCAAGCTCTCTCTCTCTCTCTCTCTTGCTCTCTCTCTCTCTCTCTCTCTCTCTCTCTCTCGGACGGACTGGCAGACAGACACACTCTGTCTCGATCTCTCCTAGACAACCCATAGACAGACAGTGGTCCTGAGAAGCAGGAAAGAACCCACCTGGTTCGAGAGAGGGGGGAGCAAAAGTGGGCAAGGGAGACATGCAGTTTGTGCGGAGACAGGGAATTACATGTGGCACAAGCTACGGGAATGTGCACAAGATCCTCCCCTAATTGAGTAAAGCAACTGCTGGGAACTTGGAATTTATAACTGGAATGCTAAGTTGTGAACTGTTGTGTTTCTGAAAGACTATATCTTTTGTTTGTCTATTTTTAAAACTAGTCTAATCAGGCAGGACTGTATATTTTGGGTGCTTTTAAAGGGAGTAGAATTTAACAGCATAATTGCACCTCTAATATAAATTTTTGTACCCTTCAAATAAATAAAATATATTTTCTTTTCACCAAACTCTGCTATTAGGAGTCATTCCTGGTGGCAGGCAAAATGGGCCCATTAAAACTGACCTCCCCACAAAAGGGTCCTGTTAGAGAGTCACATAAATAAAACATTTCCGTAGTGAGACGAAGGATGAATTGAATGTGATGAGATGCCTCATCACCTAAGCCAGGTTTCCTAGAGAAAGGAAACATGAGCGAATCCCAAAGATCAGAGAAAGTGTGGAGGGAAGAATGGTTCCATGGGATACAAGCATATTCCAGGATTTACTTGTGTGTCCCCCTGGAGCAGACATTGCTGAATATATTCCAAGAACTGTAGGCTAATCATTGTTAGAATTGAAGCACAGGCCCTGGCTGGTAGCACAGTGGATAAGGCTCAGGCCTGCAAACCCAAAGGTCGCTGGTTCAATTCCTTGTCAGGGCACATAACCCTGACAGGGTTGCAAGCCAGGTCTCCAGTCAGGTCTGTAGCTGCAGGTGAAATGCAACCATACATTGATGCTTCTCTCCCTCTCTGCCTCTCTCCTTTCCTCTCTCTCTGGAAATAATAAATAAAATAAAATAAAAAAGGAATTAAAGCACAGAGTATGATGAGAGGTTGGGGGATCCACTGAAGGATTTTTAAACAATGAAACGCCACAGTGGGATAATATAGAGATCACTAGATGCATGACTGAGAATGAAGAAGCACAGGAGTAGAAAAAAGAACATGTCCTAGAAAACTTTTGTAGAGGTCCAAGTGAAAGACAGGTAGAGGCAATGGTGATAGTGAGAAGTGGACACACTGGGAAAGTATTGAAGAGGTTTATTGAAAGATGTGCGAATGATTCAATAGTGTGTGGCTGAGGTGGTGACAGGGAGGGAAACATCATTTGGCTTCTGAAGCTAACCATGTGGTGGCATGGAATAGGTGGTGATGGTGACACTATTCACTGAGATAGGGTTTGGCTTTCTGAACTTCTGCTTAAGGGTTGATTGTTACTCTATGTGTAATGATGTAAAGGCCAGTAGAATAGTGGTGTATAGTCATGTTGAAGCTGGAATGGAAGGCCCAAAGCACATTGTTGAAGCAAAGGAGTGTGGCCAGGAGAAGAATAGGGTTCATCCTCCAGAGGTAGTATTTTAAAAATTTACAACATTAAGCTTTAGAGTCAGACAAATCTGGGTTTGCATCCAGATTTCTAATGTGGGTCTCTGGATAAGTTACTAAACCTTTCCGAGCCTCAGGTCCCTCATTTATAAAATGGGAATAGTAATAATGTCTACTTCATTGAACTGTTGTAGGGATTAAGTGAGTTCAAGTGTGTAAAGCATATAGTGCAGTGTCTGACACAGAGGTTACTCAGCAATGGCTGTGGTTGTCCCTGTCACCACCACCATCATCATCACCACCCTCATGAATTTACCATGGCCCATAGACTGGCTGCCAGCCCTGTGGGCTCAGAAACCTGATCCCTCAGGGTACTCAAGGGCCCTTCCTTTGGGAGCTGAGTCGGAGTAAGCAAGCCCAAATGCTAAACTGTATATTTCAGTGAGTGCTGTAGTTGGCATGGGGCCAGAATTCTGAAATCCACAGGACTAGGTCATTCTCTCCCTGTAGGCAGAACTGCGTAGGAGCCAAATTATAATCAGGAGATTGTGAACAAAGAGCTGGAACAAATTCACTGAATCTAACATTTGCCTGCTTTAGGACAGGCTGTATGCTGAATGTTGAGCTTTGATCATGAATAGCACAGCCAGGTCAGAGAAATCCAGCTAAGATGAAGTGATGCATTCATTTTCACCATAGAGATGCTGCCTCACTGTCTCACTGCTGGTCCAGGTTTCCCCCATTCTGCACAGAGCCTTGGTGGATTCTATTCAGGTCTGTCTTAGCAACCCTTCTTCTTCTAGGACTCCATGATTGACTGATATGGTCTTTAGATGAGTGCATTGTGTCTTTAGTGGGGCCACACTAAATCTTGCTGGCTTAGAAGCTTTTTTGTCCCATGTGGTATTTTCTTATTTCCCTGCTGTAATCCATAAAGTGTTAATTTCACAGTTTAACATTTAGAAGACAATTTTATTCCCCTTTTCCAATTTCTTGGCAAGGTTCTGTCTCATGGCCCAATCTCTGGCCCTCACTCAGATGCAGAAAATAATATTTAATGCATAAATGCATTTTAAAACTGTTAAAATGTAGGTTAGTTGAAACAAACTCAGAAACTTTTTCAGGTATTAGCAGTCTGGCCAAGAAACCAGATGTTATTTGAAGAAAATGTGGATGGGTTGTCTCTTCATATTTATTAGTAAGTTGAGAAGTAAGTTTTAGAATTGGATCCACTTCTTAAGATTTTTATTTTGCATTCGAATAGTTATGGAAAATCCCACTGATAGTTACTGTGGAATGACTAGGATTTTCCAGGCTCTCTTTACCCAGAGAGGATGGAAAAGATTAAACAACTTTATAAGCTCCAGATAAGAAGCCTTAGCAGAGAATGGGAAGTGTTAGTAATTGATAGTATTGTTTTCTGGTTCCAACTGTCTGTCCTGACTCCTTGATTAAACTTACAAGTATTACAATTGAAGACAGAGGAAAACATATTTATTTTCATAATCAGTCAACATGTTGACTTTTTTAAAAGAAGCAATGTAGATATTGAATGAATTTGTTAGGTTATTGATAACTTATGAATAGATACTTCTCCAAAGAGAACACACAGATAGCCAATAGACATAAAAAGATGCTCAACATCACTAATCATTAGACATATGCAAATTAAAACCATAATAAGGTATCACCTCATACCTGTCAGAATGGCTATCAACAATAAATCAACAAACAGGTGCTTGTGAGGATGTGGAGGAAAGGGAACCTTTGGTGCACTGTAGGTGGGAATGCAGACTGGTATACACTGTATAAAACAGTAAGGAGGATCCTCAAAAAATTAAAAATAGAACTACCATGTGACCCAGCAATCCCACTTCTGGGCATTTATCTGAAGAAATCCAAAACACAAATTTGAGGAAATACATGTATCTCTATATTCATTGCAGCATTATTTACAATAGTCAAGATATGGAAGCAACCTAAGTGTTCAATGATAGATAATTAGAGAAAGAAGAAGTGGTACATGTGAGGTCTGTCCCAAAAGTATTGAGCCAATATCAGTATAATTAAAACAGTTTACATGACTGCTACTTTCAGGACAGCCCTTGTATAAACAATGGAATATTATTTGGCCATAAAAAGAGTGAAATCTTACCATTTGTGACAACATGGCTAGACCTAAAGGGTGTTATACTAAGTGAAATAAGTCAGAAGAAGGCATATGCCATATGATTCCATGTCCATGTAGAATCTATAAAACAAAATAAAGAAGCAAAACAGAAACAAACTCATATTTACAGAGAACTTTTTTATGGTTCTTATATGGGAGGGGGTTGAGGGCTGGATGAAAAACGTAAAGGATTAAGAAGTACAAATTGGCCCTGGCTGGTAGCACAGTGGATAATGTGCCAGCCTGCGAACCCAAAGGTCACTGGTTTGATTTCCCAGCCAGGGCACATAACCAGGTTGCAAACCAGGTCTCCAGTCAGGTCTGTGGCTAGAGGCAGGTGAAAGGCAACCACACATTGATGTCTCACTCCCTCTCTGCCTCTCTCCCTTCCTCTTGCTCTAAAATTATTTTTAAAAAATCTTATTAAAAAAAAGTACAAATTGGTATTTACAAAATTGTCATGGGAATGTACAGCATAGGGAATATAGTTCATAATATTGTAATAACTATGTATGGTGTCAGATAAGTGTGAGATTTATCAGGGGGACTACTTTGTAATTTATGTAAATGTCTAATCACCATACTGTACACCTGAAACTAATATAAAATTTAATATCAACTATAATTGGAAATTTTTTTAAATTAAAAAATAAAACAAAACCCAAACAACCAATTCTACCTATCTGGGGATTTTTTTCCCTTGGTAAAAGATGAAAAGGAAAATATGTCTTAAATGGATTGGTAAGTGGTTTTTATTCAAATTCTGATTAGTTCATAACTGTCTCAATTTTCTCAGAGTATTTATTTCTTGCAAAACAGAGTACCACTTCATTATCTATTTTTTCCCCAGAAAACCACCTAGTATAGTCGAGAGAGGATGGGTATCCAGTTATATGCCAAACATGGCTTCTAATCCTGGCATCACCACAAGGTCCTTAAATTCCCAGAACATCAGTGTTTTCCAGCACTTAATTTGATTTAATGATACCTACAATGTTAATACTAAGTATTTAGGTCTTCTTCCTTAAATTAGGTTCACATAGGATGAAACAATAGCATGAAAACTGTCATTATATCAAGTTAGTTCCTGTTTATACAATGATGCAATGAATTTGACATAGATTCTAAAGTTTTTCTTGACTTGTCTCTTCATGTAGTTAAATTCAGTTTTTTTCCTTCCTTCTCCTTTTTACCAAAGCTTGTGTCTATGGGCAGAGAAAAGATGTTTTGAACTCAAACTCAGAATGCAATCTTGTCTGCGGAGTTTCCCTGTATACTAAAGGATTAAATGGGACTGCTCACAGCAGTGATCCTACAGGTATCTGGTGAGGAACATCAATTCTAAGGGATGCTATCACACTAGCTAACTTCAGTGATCCTATAAGTTTAAGAATCAAATGAATCTGTTTTCTCCAAATATACAATTTTATTTATATATTTATATATAATCTTGTATTTACAGAGAAGTTGCAGTTATAGTCCAGAGTCACCATTTCCCCCCCTGAATTATTTGAGTGAGTTGTCACCTTGATATCCCCCAAACTCCCAACTACCTCAGTGTGTATTTGCTACCATTAAAGACATTTTCCTGCATAATTGCAACACAAGCATAAAAATCAGGAAATTAACATATGATAAGGTCTGTCCAGAAAAAGTTCAGCCATTGTTAATAGACAAGAATGGTTTGCACAATATCGATGTAACTTGGCAGCCAAGGAGAGTGAATTGGAATGTGCATGTGTGAATAATGATGACTTCACTGTACTAGTCGGTGGAGGTGGTAGACACCATCAAGTGAGCATGTGTACTGTGTAGCTGTGACATTCAAAATGACTGAGAAAGTAGAGCAACAAATCTGCATCAGATTTTGCCTTAAAGTTGATCATTCCTCTGAGAAACTATTCGGATGATTCAGAAGGCAGCAGCTATGGGCAACTGGTCCTTGGCAGCTTCATCATACAATACACCTTCTTATGCATTGTGTCTCGTGCTGCGTTTTTGGTGAAACCTCAAATTATCCAGGTGACCCAGCCCCACTGCAGCCCAGATTTGGTGCTCTGAGACTTTTGGCTTTTCCCAAAATTAAAATCACCTTTGAAAGGGAAGACATTCAGGAAAATATAATGGGGCAGCTGATGGTAATTGGGAGAACTGTGTGAGATCCCAAGGTGCCTACTCTGAAAGGGACTGAGGCATCATTGTCCTATATTCTTCAATAAATGACTCTATTTCTCATAATACATGGTTGAATACCTTCTGGACAGGCCTCATATATTCATATCTACCATTGGCAATTAAGGTCTCATTCAGGTTTTGACAGTTGTTCTTTTTGTGTTCTTTATTGCAAAAGGACACAGTTTATATTCAAGCACTGTGTTTAGGTCTCTTTCTGTCTACAGCAGTTTGTCAGTCAGTACTTTTGAAGATTACAGTACTTTTTTTTGGTAGAATGTTCCTCAATTTGTGTTTGTCTGCTGTTTCTTCATAATTAATTACGTTCAAATTATTCACCTGTGGCAGGAATATCAGAGTTAATACTTTACTCCTTATGTATCCTGATGGTTACTTTGATCACTTGATTAACTGATGTCTGAAAGATTTCCTCAGTGTGAAGTGACATTTTGTTACTTCATGAATAGTATTTTGTAGGGAGCGGTTTTGAAACCATGTAAATATTCCATTCTTCATTAACCTTTCAAGTTACCCATTTATTTATATCAGCACGAACTCAAGGGTTGTTATATATACAATCCCATTGTTTATTTTGATGTTCACTTTGTTCCATATTTGGCTAGTGGGTGCCTCTCCAAGTTGGCTTCTATGTTCTTCTTCTTCTTCTTCTTCTTTTTTTTTAAAGATTTTATTTATTATTTCCAGAGAGAGGGGAAGGGAAAGAGGCAGAGAGGGAGAGAAGAATCAATGTATGGCTGCCTTTCACCTGCCTCCAGCCACAGACCTGGCTGGAAACCTGGCTTGCAACCTGATTATGTGCCCTAGCTGGGGAATCGAACCAGCGACCTTTGGGTTCGCAGGCTGGCACCTTATCTACTGCTACCAGCCAGGGCCTTCTATCTTCTTTTGACCTGTTTCTCTTAGTCTTTGAGGACTTCTTTGTTTTCAGGAATGATAAGATATTCCAATACCACCTGTACTTCCCCAGCCAGAGTCCTAGAATAACCCATTTCTCCAGAAGCTCTAGTTACTTTTACTGGAAAATAATATTTGGAAACCAAGATCTCTGCTGTAGTTGCGACCATGGCTACTGGGTGGGGCTGCTCCCCATGTTTTCTCAGTGGACAAAGCAAGGGGATATAGGTTTGAATGCGCGTGCACGCACACACACACGCACCCCACACATAGTTGCTTGCTCACACATATAAAAACACATTTACATGTGCATTTATTTATAAGCTTCCAATTCTAATTCATAGAGATTTTTATTTATACCAATACCTTTAATTCTAATCTACTACCACATGGTTTATTCTAGTTTTCTCCATTTTTGTGATTCCCTGTTCAGAGAAAACTAATTCCCATTATTCAGCTGTAGTAGGTAACTAATCGTGCATTGCTATCATGCTTCATGCTACATGGATGTCCTTCTCCCCTTGATTAGGCTCTGCACACCAGGTCAGGTCATACAGATGCCTACTTTTTTTTTTTTTTTTGGTGCTATCTAATGGTTCTAAATTGTTTAATGAGAGGAAGGGAGAGATCACATTATGGTTTGTTTGTTTTCCTTTGGATTGCTCAGCATTGTAAATACTCAGAATGTGTGTGGCTGAGGGAGGTAAGTTAGTATGTAGTGCTCAGTAATTGACTTGATCACAAACCCTGTTTGGACTGGGCTTTCATTTTATCAAAGTATAATTTTCAGAATTTCAGGAGAATAACTCCTTTTGACTTTACCTCCTCCTCTAGATCCCCGATGGCTGGAGCCAACCTTTTTTATTAGCTTAGAAGTTTGACTGCTTGTGGCCTTTTAATCCTTGAAAAATAAACCATGCTGACTTGCAATACTGAGTTTTTCTTCAAGAATAAGATTTTCTTGGAAGCACATAAAGTTTGCTTTAGGAGTCTTAATTTGATGGGCCTGTTGACCATGAATTTCAGAAGATTGATGCTGGGGGATGTGGAGGGAAAGCAGAAAGTGAAGAACAAGAAGTTTCGAGGAAGATAAACCCAGGAAAGTAAAAGGCATAAGACTAAAATAAATAGAAGCTGGAGGTAGTCGCCATACTGCTCCAAAAACATATTTACTTTTCTCCATTAACCTTGAGCTCTTTCTTCCTGATTCTGACCTCAAAGCTGATGGCCAGGGCAAAGTGCCCAAAGATCTGAATATTCCACCAATTAGTGGTTTGTTTTTCCTGGAATAAATGTGATAGTCTTATATTTCCCCAATTCCAGTAAAAATTGTCTATTTTCCCCTTTATAATTTTTTTAACCTATTTTAAAGAATAAATTTTTTTCTCTTATTTCTACTAGCTGAAACCCCGCTTTTTCCTTATATTGAAAGCAAATCTCATGCTAACTCCAATTTCTTTCCTCCCATGTTCACTTGAACCCCTTCCAATTAAACTTTTACCATCTGAAATTGCTGTGGTCAAGAGCAATGTGCTTCACATTTCTAATCAACTAATATTTTTTTCACTTCTTATTTTACTGCTGATAATTCTTCCATCCTGGTATACATTCTTCATGAGGCTTTCAGGACACTACACTCTTCTGGTTTCCTCTTCCACCTTAGTTCTTCTCCTTCTGTCTCCTTTGTTCCTCTTCCTCTTCTCTAGGACCTTTAATGGTAGAATGTCCCAGAGTTCAGCCCTTTACTTTTCTGTCTGTACTCCCTTCTTGTTAGTCTTGTCCAGGTCATGGCTTTAAATGATGCCTTTACATGGAAAACTCCCATGTGTATATCTCCACCTTATAGCTCTCTCCTGCATTCTACACTCATATATCCAGAATACTTTGTTGAGTTCTTCATTTGGATCTCTAGTAGTCATCTCAGATTCAATGTGTCCAAATCTAATGGATCTCCTGCAAACAAATAAACAAAAGTCCTTCCTCTTGAAGTGTGTTTTTAAAAATATCTCAGCCAATTGCAACTCCAGTTGCTTAGGGTCAACCCTTCAAATCATCATTAATTTCTTTTCCTTCCCTTTCCACAAGTGATCCATAAGCAAAACCTGTTGATTCTAATTTCATTGTAGACCCAGAATCTGAACACAACTTCACTATAATCTTGGCCCCAAACTTCATTACTCTTGCCTGAATTTTTTACAATAGCCTCTTCATGAGTTCCCCTACTTTTGCCACTTCCCCTTTTAGTCTCAACACAGGATCTTGAGTGATTCTGCTAAAAAATGTTGTATCATGTCACTCATATGCTTAGAAGCCCCCCATGCCTTTCTGTCTCTCAGAGTAGATGCCCTTAAAAGGACCTAACCATTCTTTGGGATCTGCTTTCCCACCCCCTTCACACCTTGTTTCTGACCTCATCATTCCATCATCTATCCATCATTACCTCACCAGCTCACTCACTTTAGCCATGGCCTCAGCATACTTCTTACCCTTTGGCACTGAGTTGTCACTCCCTCTGCCCAGAAAGCCTTTTTCCTAAAAAGCTGCATGACCCACACTCTCAAATTAAACTGTTGTTCTTCTCCACATTCTCATATACCCCATCTCACTATATGTTCAAGATTCTTAACCACTATCTGACATGCTACTTAATACTTTTAAAGTCTTTCCTCAAAACATTCTGCAAGATCACCTATACCAACTAGTCTGTTTCTACCATTTTTGAACTCCTGGCTTCTCCTCATTTAGTTTTCAGCTTGTCATCTCATCAAAGGGGGCCTTCTGTGACCATTTCACAAACCTGTCCCCACAACCCACTGTACAGCACACCTTATTCTGTTTTTCTCAGGACACCATCACTGTGTAACACTGTTTTATCAGTTCAGTTGTCTGGTGTTTATTGTCTCTCACCTCCCTAAAGTGAGAGGAGAACATTATTATTATGGTTTACCAGCAAATCCCCAGAACCTAGAGGTGTTTGGCACATAGGAAGTCTCAAAATGTGCGCTGGATGAATAGATACCATTTTTATGGTTTTTGGATTACTAGCATTATACATGTTTATGGTGGAAATTTTAGATAATGTGGAAGAGCTAAATAGAGATTAAAGATTGCTCATAATCTTTCTACCAAGGTTTAACAACCCTGATGAATAGGCTTCTGGATTTTTTCCTTTATTTTTTTTTTTGTATATACAATTTAAAATTAAAATGTAAACATGCTATGCAATTTTTTTATTTAACAAAATATTGTGTATATTTCTCAGGCCACTAAGTAATTTTTAAAAGAATCATTTTTAGTGATGGTGGTGAGGTGGTGAAGCTAATGGATAGAATATTGTTTCTTTAAGCCATACTTTATTATGGGATGATTATCATTCTTTATCCTCACTTTTTCATGAGTACAAACAACTACATGTATAACATTGTGAAATTATATGTGTACCACTTAAAATATATTTTGGATAAATTCCTAGATTTAAAAAATGACAGAAAAGGGCTTTGCACATTTAAAAAATTTTGACAACTTTGCCTTTAAGAAAGTTGTCCCAACTGATATTTCCTATTCTTCTAATTAAATATGCTCTACCCACTCCATCCCCGCCCCCACAGGCAATCCCCACCTTGTTGTCCACTCCATGGGTCAGTCATTCACACTAGTTCCTTGACTTAACCCTTCCCCTTCTTTCCCCTACTCTTCCCCTCCCCAAACTGCTGTTGTTGTCAGTCTGTTCTTTGTTTCCAAGTCTCTGGTTCCATTCTGCTCATCTGTTTGTTTTGT
Source organism: Noctilio leporinus (assembly GCA_004026585.1). Classification (NCBI taxonomy): domain Eukaryota; kingdom Metazoa; phylum Chordata; class Mammalia; order Chiroptera; family Noctilionidae; genus Noctilio; species Noctilio leporinus. The sequence goes on along the minus strand of PVIW01002511.1, from coordinate 19,852 downwards.
TCATTAGTTTCTTTTTTCAGTAGATCATATGATATTTGTCTTTTGCCACTTGGCTCATTTCACTAAGCCTAATACTCTTCATTCCTAATCATGCTGTCACAAAAGATAGGAGTTCCTTATTTCTTTCTGCTGCATAGTGTTGCATTTGTGTAAATGTACCCGTTTTTTGATCCAATCATCCACTGAATGGCACTTATGCTGTTTCCAGCACTTGGCTATTGTAAATAGCGCTGCTATGAACATAGGGGTGCATAGGTTCTCCTGAATTGGAGTTTCAGGAGTCTTCAGGTATAGTCCTAGCAATAGAATTGTTGGATCACAAGGCAGTTTCATTTTTAGATTAAAAAATGTTTTTAGTGATTTATTGTTGCTGTATCACGTTTCCCCCCTTTTCTTCCCCATTGTTCTCCCCTCTCCCACCCACCTTGCTTTCTCCCACATTCAATCCCCACCCTGTTGTTCATGTCCATGGCTCATTTATACTAGTTCCTTGACTAGCTCCTTCCCTTTCTTTGCCCCTTTCTCCTCCTCCCTCTTTGCTTCTGATCACTGTCAGCCTGTTCCTTGTTTTTATGCCACTGGTTCTTCGCACATTTGTTTGTTTTGTTCATTAGTGTCCTGTATTAAGTGAAATCATATGGTATTTTTCTTGTTGTCTGGCTTATTTCACTAAGCGTAATACTCTCCAGTTCCATCCATGCTATTGCCAAAACTCCTGTTCCTTATTTTTTCTGCTGCATAATAATCCATTGTGTAAATGTACCAGTTTTTTATCTATTCATCTACTAATGGGCACATACACTGTTTCCAACACTTGGCTATTATAAATAGTGCTGTTATGAACATAGGGGTGCATAGGTTCTTCTCAGTTGGTGTTTCAGGGTTCCTCGGATATAATACTAGCAGTGGAATTGCTGGGTCAAAAGGCAGTTCCATTTTTAGTTTTCAAGGAAATTCCATACTGTTTCCTTAGTGGCTGCACCAGTCTGCATTTTCACCAGCAGTGCACTAGGGTTTCCTTTTCTCCACATCCTCGCCAATACTTACTGTTTGTTGATTTGTTGATGATGGCCATTCTCACAGGTGTGAGGTGGTATCTCATTGTGGTTTTAACCTGCATCTCTCTGATGGCTAATGATGTTAAGCATTCTTTCATATGTCTATAGGCCCTTTGTATTTCCTTTCAGAGAAGTGTCTCTTCAGGTTCTTTGCCCATTTTTAAATTGGGCTGTCTGTCTTTCTGGTGTTGAGTCATAGGAGTTCTTTATATATTTTGGAGATCAAATCTTATCTGAGGTATCATTGGCAAATATGTTTTCCCAATTGGTATTTCCCTTTAAATTTTGCTAATGTTTTCTTTAGCTGAGCAGAAACTTTTTAGTTTGATGTAGTCCCATTTGTTTATTTGTTTCTTTATTTCCCCTGCCACAGGAGAAATATCGGTGAAAGTATTGCTGCATGGGATATCTAAGATTTTACTTTCTATGTTTTCCTCTAGGACCTTTATAGTGGCAAGGCTTATGTTTAAGTCCCTTATCAATCTTGAGTTTATGCTGATGTATGGTATGAGTTAGTGATCTAGTTTCATTGTTTTTAATGATCTTGTCCAGTTCTCCCAACATCACTTATTGAAGAGGCTATTTTCACTCCATTTTATGCTCCTTCCTCCTTTGTTGAATATTAGTTGACCATAGAAATCTGGGTTTATTTCTTGGTTCTCTATTATGTTCCAGTGATCTGTATGTTTATTCCTACATCAGTAGTAGGCTGTTTTGATTATATTGTCCTTGTAATATAATTTGAGATCTGGTATTGTGATTCCTCCTACTTTGTTCTTCTTTCTCAACATTGCTGTGGCTATATGGGGCCATTTTTTACCCCATATGAATTTTTTTAAAGATTTTATTTATTATTTTTAGAGAGAGGGGAAGGGAGAGAGGCAGAGAGGGAGAGAGACATCCATGTATGATTGCCTTTCACCTGCCTCCGGCTACAGAGCTGGCTGGAGACCTGGTTTGCAACCTGGTTATGTGCCCTGGCTGAGGAATTGAACCAGACACCTTTGGGCTTGTACACTGGTGCCTTATCCACTGTACCACCAGCCAGGGCTTCCATATTAATTTTTGAAGTATTTGTTCTAGATATGTGAAACATGTCATTGGTATTTTAATAGGGATTATGTTGAATCTATAAATTGTTTTGGGTAGTATGGACACTTCAATGATGTTTATCCTTCCCATCCGTGAACATGGTACATGCTTCTATTTATTTGTACCTTCCTTTACTTCTCTCCAGTGTTCTATAGTTTTCCATGTACAAATCTTTTATCTCCTTGGTTAAGGAGGTAACCTTATATCCTTGGTTATATCTAGGTTCTTTATTATATTTTTTGTTTCTATAGTAAATGAGATTTTTTTCTAGTTTCTCTCTCTGATGTTTCATTATTGGTATATAAAAATGCCTTCAATTTCTGGATATTGACTTTGTATCCAGCTGTCTTGCCAAATTCACTTATTAGGTCAAGTAGTTTTTTTGTGAAGCCTGTCAGATTTTCTATGTACTCTATCTTGTCATCTGCAAATAATAACAGTTTTATGTCCTCACTTCCAAAGGCAAAATGGATGCTTTTGATTCCTTTTTCTTGTTTGATCGCTGTGGCTAGAACTTCCAAAACTATGAATAGAGGTGGACAGGGTGGACACCCTTCCTTACAGGGAAGGCATTTAGTTTTTGCCCACTGTGTATGATGTTGGCTGCAGGTTTCTCATATATGGCCTTTATTATGTTGAGTATACTCCCTCTATTCCCACTTTGCTGAGCATTTTTATTAGAAATGGGTGCTGTACTTTATCAAATGCTTTTTCAGCATCTATTGAGATGATCATATATTTTTAAATTTTAATTAATTATTTTAATATATTTCATTGATTTTGCTATTACAGTTATCCCAATTTTTTCCCCTTTATCCCCCTCCACCCAGTACCCCCATTCCCTCCAGCAATGCCCCACTTAGTTCATGTCCATGTGCTATGCATGTAAGTTCTTTGGCTTCTCCATTTCCTCTGTTATTCTTAATATCCCCTGTCCATTCTGTAACCAACAACGTGAACTTCTTTTCTTTATTTTTTTTCACATTCAGACAATTCACCATTTAATTACTGCCTTCTAACTGTCAGCCTCTCAAATCATATTAATACAAAGTTTTCATTATTTTAAAGTGCTTATGTTAATTCATTTGTTTAGAAAATTACTTTTTTTAACTAATATCAATTGCAGTATTACCAAACACATGCACAACTACATTTATACACATACATATTTTTACAAATGTTACACTAGGAAAAATATTTCTACTCCCATGACAGTGTCTAATAACATAATTTAATTGATTGCCTTCAAAAAATTTCTATTAGAGATATTTTGGTCTAGTTTTTAAAATTTCTTGTCCTTAAAAAAAATCATCTCATAATCATCCTTCCCTGGTCCTTACTTACATTTGCTTGGTTATAGACAGACTTCTCCTGAGCTAAAAAATAAAATAAAATAAACAATCTCTGTTTTCATTCCCAAAAGATTTAGTCTTCTTTAGTCTTTAATTCTTCAGTGTTCAAATATGGACTACCACATAGACTACAATGAAAATATGGCTAGATCAGATAGCAATATATGATAAAGTACATACTAGATTTTGAAGAGTTAATACAAAAAATTTTAAATGTCAATATTGTATAATTATTAGATGTTAAATGATAACATTTTAGATATATTATAGTAAATTAAACATTTTTCTTTTCCTTTTATACTTATTTTACTCTGGAATGCTATTTCTTTTTCTTTTATGGTTACAAGTAGTTTCATTTTACCAGCACTCCAAATGCATTTCTACAGACTACACACTACCATACTAGTAGAAATCATTATTTACAAAAAATAAATAAATAAATAAAATTTTGCCATATTCATGCAAACACAGGCATTTCTATAGTGTGAACTCTCTGATGACAGAAAGAAGGTAGCTACAGAGAAAGGATTTTCACCTTTACTGCACTCACAAGACCTTTATCCAGTGTGAAGTCCCTTACTATAAAATTTTACACATTCCCTGCAGCCACAAAACAGTTCTCCTGTGTGTAGTCTCTAATAACAATGAAGGATAATGCTATAGGTAAAAGATTTCACTGCAGTCATAGGTGTTTCTTTGTTGTGAACACATTGATGGTAATGGAAGTGACTGCTACCAGAAAAGGATTTCCCTTATTCAAGCACTCGTAAGTCCAGTTTGAACACTTTGATGACAATGAACAGCAGAGCTACAGGTATAAGATTTCCCACATTCACCACACTTAGAAGGCCCTTTTTCCAGTATGAATTGTGTGATGCCTGCAGAGGTGAGAGCAACTGGTAAAATATTTTCCACATTCACCATACTCTTAAGGCATTTCTCCAGTGTGAATTTTCTGATGATAACAGAGCTTTTGGTAAAAAGACTTCCCACATTCAGTGCACTCAGAATACCTTTCTCCAGTGTGAACTCTGTGATGATAATGAAGGGCAAAACTACTGATAAAAGATTTTCCACATTCACTGCACTTAGAAGGCCTTTCTCCAGTGTGAATATTCTGGTGATGTGAAGTGCAGACCTGAGTAGAGGTACAAGGCTTTCATGACACATAGAAATTGTAGCTTTTTGCAAGGGACACTCTGTCCACACTGCTTATGAAATAATTCTTTGTTGTGTGCTCCTCCTGGTGCTCATGACACTGTGCACAAGCCCCACACCTCAGCAATGTCGGGCTATGTTGTGTTCCTAGCTGGTCAACCAAAAGGAAAATGCCTCTCAAGACGAGACCACAACTCTCACGTAGGTGGCTCTTCTGGGAAGACAGCACTGACTTGAGATTGTTACCCTGTATTCTGTCTGTATCCAGAAATATTCTGTTCAATGGATGTCTCCACATCCTCTGCTTCACAGCAGCAACCCAGTGAAGGTAGTAAGAGCATAGTTCTCCAGCATCACATCCAGGTATAGGATTCTCAGAGCCTCATGAAGGAGATACCATTCTCTTCTGGAGAAATACACCGTGACATACTCAAAGATCACAACCACCTCACCCAGTGCCTGGCGACCACCAGTGGACTGTGTGAGTGATGTAGGGAGGAATCAATGGATGAGAAGGGATTTCAGGACACCCTGGACCCCACCTTAGACCAGACTTGGGTCACCTGGGCATGGTCAAAGAGCCTCACAGTCCCATTTTTGCTGTGGCAACCAGATCTCTCTGACTTCTTATCAACTGGCATCACCACTGCTCCTAAGACATGTGAGATGATCCTAAGACAAAAAGCCCACAGCAGGTGGAATGCTATTTTTGTGAAATATACCACAGAAATGGTGTATTGCAGAACTCACTTTCGTGAAAGCTAGAGACAGTACCATACTTATAGTAAAAAATGAATTTGGTTTCTGAGTCAGATACCACCCCCTCCAATGATACAACTTAACTTTATTTTAAGCTACTGGAACTATGACTTACTCCTTTTGGAGTTTTCCATCTTGGATAGTATATTATTTTTTCTTTTCTTTTCTTTTTTTTTGCCATGCAGAGGTCTTATTTCTTTCAATACCCTCTGTTTCTCTTCTACATATGTTTTACTAAAGTTTTCAGAAATAATGGTACTTGCAGTGCTCAGCTAGTCCCCACAGAATAGGAATGATGACATCTACTAAATTGACATGGAAAACCCCCCGAAACCCTAGGATTTAAATAATTTTGTGCAATAATATTCTAGCTTTTTTTGAGCTTATGGTTGCCTTCCTATGTGGTCTTAAACTAACCACTGAACTATGTAAGACTCTGTTGAGGTAGAGATTAAGTACATTTACATTTGAATAATGAAGTTTACTATAGCATTAATATATTTTCCCAAGCATCCCCAGTTTGGAGGTTTTGATTGTTAGAAATATCTATTTCCACTCTCTATTTGAAAGTAATCTCATCTAATTTAAATACTAATATAAGAATGTATATTGCCTATGTACATGAATCATATAGTTTAGTAGTTGGTAACTTCCATCCAAAATTAGTCTTCACTCTCAGCATCTTTTCTAAACTAAAGATTGACTAATTTCTCAACACACCAACTTCTAGTTGGTTGATATTTAAAACACAGATTATTAATAAAACCTATATATTATACACCCACACCCAAGCATACATTTTGTAAGAGTAAATAAGATGGTGTATTCTATGTAATATATGTCCATAATTCCTTACTATTTTTTTCCTTAAGTGCATTCCATTTTTCTAAGAGTTATTGTAAGTAACTTGATTTTTCTCAATTTAGGAAATAATTCCAATCTAAGAAAACTTAACCTGTAATAATGCAGATACAACAAAAATACAAAACTACATGTTATTTAGTAAAATCTACTTATAAGAAGATTATTCTAAAGCATTCACAAGTTAAATTTGGTTCTTATCCATTCAGCTACCCTATGTCTTTTGATTGGTGCATTTAATACATTTACATTTAAGGTTATTATTGATAGGTACTTATTCCTTGTCATATTCCCCTTTGAATTTATATCCCTGTCTGTCTATCTCTGTTTCTTCATTTTTCTTTAAGCAGACCCTTTAACTTGCAATGCTGGTTTGGTGGAGATGTAATCTTTTGGCCTTCTTTGGGAAACTCCTTATTTTTCTTTCCATTTTGAATGACAGCCTTGCTGGGTAGAGTACTCTTTGGTGCAGGCCTTAGTTTTTCATTGCTTGAAATATGTTTTGCCATTTTCTTCTGGTTTGTAGTGTTTCTGTGGAGAAATCAGCTGATAACCTTTTCAGAGCCCCCTTATATGTTATTAGTTGTTTCTCTCTTGCTGCTTTTTGGATTCTCTCCTTGTCTTTGAAATTTGCTATTTTCATTATGATGTGTCTTGGAATGGGTCTGTTGGGGTTCATTTTCATCAGGATTGTTCATGCTTCCTGAGCTTGTGTGACTTTTTCTCTCCTCAAATTAGGGGACTTTTCTGTAATTACTTTTTCAAACAAGTGGTATATCTCTTGCTCCTCTTCTTCTTTTCTGGTATCCCTATGATATGGATATTATTATTTTTCATGTTTTCTTGCAGATCTCTTAAAACCTCTTTATTACTTTTCAGTGTTTTCTCTTTTTGTTGCACTATCTGCGACTTTTTTCTGCATTGTCCTCTAGCTTGCTGATGTGGTCCTCTGCTTTCTCTAGCCTGATTTTGATTCCTTCTACTGTGTTCTTCAACTCAGAAATCATATTCAAGCCCTGGCTGGTAGCACAGTGGATAAGGCACCAGCCTGTGAACCCAAAGGTTGCAGGTTCGATTCCCAGCCAGGGCAACATAACTAGGTTGCAAGCTAGGTCTCCAGTCAGGCTTGTGGCTGGAGGCAGGTGAAAAGCAACTATACATTGATGTCTCTCTCCCTCTCTGCCTCTCTCTCTTCCCCTCTTTCTAAAAATAGTAAAATAAAATCTTTAAAAAAAAGAAAAGAAAAGAAAATAAATCATATTCAGAATTTCCTCCTGGCTCTTATTGATAGCTTCTATGTCCTTTTTAATGCTGGTGTAGTTCTCGTTAAGTTCCGTGTAGCTTCCCTGGAGTTCTTGGTAGTTCCCCTGGAGTTATTTGTAGTTTTCTACTTGCTGAGCTCAAAGAAACAGAAGGTAGCTGCCACAGGACAACTCTTTGCAGAGAGGCTCTGGAGGAAGTCTGAAGGACAATGTAGCAAATGTGGAGAAAGCACAAAAGTATGGAAGCTATAATTCCAGGAGAAACAAGACAATAGGCCAGTGGAAAAATCTATTGTCCCACACTCCTGGGAGCAAAGGATTCTGGAGAGAGAACCTACCTCAGATTTAATATCCATTGAAATGCCACATCAGGTGCTGTGTTCTTGTGTGGTTCATATGTTTCCTCTGGGTGTAGAAGTCCTCCTTCTTTGAATTGAGCCCTCTAGCTGTTATTTTTGTCACACACTCTGTTTTAGACACTGATTTTCCTCCTGGACCAGCTCCATGTTTTCTGTCTTACCCTTTGTCCCCCAGAGGAGTCATTCCTGTGAGGTGTCAGTTCTTTTTAAGGAGTTAAATAATGAATTGGGAAATCTGCTTTTCTTATGCCAGATATAGGTTTGTTGTTGTTGTTGTTGTTGTTGTTTTGGTAAAACACAAGTATTTATTTAGATACAACTAGGTATCTAAATAAGAACTTAAAGTTTTTGGATGGTTTCTATTCTTTCTTTTATCATGAAGTTCAAACCTCTAAAGGGTCAACTTGTTCACCAGTTAAAATAGGTAAAGTTTTCTAATATGTGTGTTTGTACAAACTTATAATAGCTTTGCCACAGAGTCTACAATTAAAAAAGAAACATGTATTATTTTACTCATTTTATTTTTCACTGTAATTTCTTTCATACTATTATTCTTATGTACCTGAATCCTTTGTTTTCATTCATGTTTCAGTCAGCTAGAAAACATACTCAATTAATTTTCTTCAATGAGGGTAGTTTCAGAGACTTTGAATGTCTGAAAACAACTTATTGCTCTTTTAGATAATGATAATTTTGGGAGTATACAATTCATTAGGTAATCATAATGTTTTGCTTACAAATTTTTAATGGTATTTAGAGGTCAAGAAGAGAAGCCTGATTCCAAAGTAATTTTGGTTTACTTTTAATCATTTTTTTCAGCCCAAGTTTTTATAGGTTGTTTCCATTATCCTTGAACTTTATTAATTGTCTCCAGGTTATGCCAGAAATTTTATCTATTTCTGGAAGTTTAATACCCTGTCATCTCTCTTTGTTCCTTGAAATATTTCTCTACTTACATGTATTGGTTCTCTTACATTTGCCTCCCAAGTTTCTTATCTTTTCATTAGCCTTTCATCACTTTATGCTTTTCTCTTACATCTGTTATAATACTTTTTAATTCACTGTTGCCATTTCTTTTTTGTTTATTTTTTGTTTCCTATAGCCAATGTGCTCTGCACTGCCTCCTCTACATTTTCTATTTTGATAATCACATTTTTCACTAGAAAGCTATTCCTGAAATAAGACATCATTCCTCTTTTTTAAAAATATTTTTATTGTGGTAAAATATACATAACATGAACTTGACCATTTCAACCATTTTTAAATACACCATTAAGTGGAACAAATGCACGCACATTGTTGTGCTACCATTATAACTATCCATCTTCAAAACTTTTTCATCTTCCCCAACTATTCCTTTTTTAAGTGTAGCATTATCCTAAGTCCCAGTGAATGTAAAAATACAAGATTTATACTTTAGTTTCATTGTTAGTTGGAAGTGTGTGTGTGTGTTTATACTCCAACACAACTGATCTGACATATATTTCTATTGAAGAGCATAGTGCTGGCTGTATGAACATGATTATTCTTATACCCTCCCAACCTGTTTAATATCCCTTGACATATAGTTCTAGAAATTATTGTGTAGCAGGACAACAGGGATATCTCAATATTAGTGAGACTGTTTCTTTTAATGGTGGTGGGAAAAAAGCTATGTTGAACAGTTGTCCCATGAGAAGTTTCTTATTATCTTCCATCAGATGAAAGAATATACGCCTACATCTTGCCAATATTCACTGAGATACATTTTTGGGGAAAAAATCTCTTCAATTTCTTGAGCACTGTTTTCCTCTTTTGAATTAGAATCCAAGTAGCAGAGAGCCATCATCTTACAGCTTCTTAAATTGCACACACCATGCTTTGATTTTACTTTTCCTAGGGCTACATTCTCAAGTAATTTAACTTTTCTTTTGTTGTATGTGGTTGGCATCAGCCTGCACAATGAGTTTGTGTAGCACAACAATTTCAAAATAGCATTTTTCTTTTATGTCTCATAATTACTGTAGGGTGTAACTCTGTCTTGGTTTATGCCAGAATGGCAAGTGGCCGCAGCTCAATTCTTCCTGCTAAGAGTCAGAGAGCCAGCATGCATTACTAATCTATTATGTTGCTTATTAAACAAATCCAAAGTTTCTCTAATTTCTTTTATAAAAGTTAAAGTCCCTTTGTAGTCATAATATAATATTTATCTATTCTCTTTTCTGTAATGTGCCTCGGGTAGTCAAGAAGATTTCCATGGATAGGAAGAATCACTCATTCTCTTTGTGGAAGGAGGGAAAAAGGAGCATGGTGTTAGTGAATTAAAATGAGCCTTGTTGTAGATCAGATCTTTGGTTGAATCCTGGCACAATTATTTGCTATTAAGTTATGCTCAGAGCCTCATGTTTTTTCATCTGTTAAAAAAAGGAGAGAAAAAAGTTAACATGTCATTCAGCTGAATTTTCTAATCCTTAGATGATTTTTCTTTTTTGATTGTTGTTTGCTTTTTTGTTTTTGTTCGGTTTTGTTTTGTTTTCTGACTACCATGATTCAGGTCAGAAAAACAAATGCCTCTTGGCTAGAAAGGCAGTAGCTGTTCAGACTCATCTGTGTCTATATTTGACTCTGCTGGTTTGGATTCCAGGATTAGCCAAATTCTTAGGCCCTCATTCTGGAAGCAAAGACTCTCATAGACTTGTAGATATATTTTAAGGAATCCCATAAACAATAGCTTGTAAAGTAGTGGGTTTTACTTACTTCATTTCAGGTGCTTTCAGCTGCAGCAAGTCTGATTATCAGAGGCTTAAATAATGAGGATGTTTGGTTTTTACTTCAACATCCTGGTGATACACGTTCTTAGGTTTGACTCAACAGTTTCATCAAGACCCCATGTTCTTCTCCATTTATCCACTCTGCCATTCTTCGAATGTGGGCACTCGAAGATGCAAGATGGTGTACTGACTTGTTACTGCATTGCTTCAAGGTAGCTATCTCCACTCCAAGTATGTGCCCTTACCCAACTATATTCAAAGACAAGAAATGAAGGAAGACAAATAGGACAGAGACTCTCTTGTTTTTGTTTCTTTTTTTGCACTGAATCTTTAAAAATTTAATTAAAAAAATTCAATTTATTAAGGTAACATTGCTTAATAATATTACGTAATGTTCAGGGGTACAATTTTATAGTATATCTATCTATACACTCCATTGTGTGTTCACCACCCAAAGTCTAGTCTCCTTTAATCATCATGTATTTGATTCCTTTACCCTTATTTTTCTCCTTCCACTTCCCTTCACCATTCTATGAGTTTGTTTGTTCTGTTTGTTCTTTTGTTGTTTTATGTTTTGTATCCCCATATGAATAGAATTATATAGTTCTTTTCCCTTTATGTCTGACTTATTTCACTTATCAAGATCCATTCTTGTTGTCACAAATAGTGATATTTCATCATTTTTTTTATGGCTGAATTGTATACACATGTGCCATATCTTTATTCCCCTTTTATTTTGAAAAAAGAGAAACTTCCAGAGAATTTCCTCTTCCCACATGTGATCATGTTTCCTTTAGGTGTCCAGTGCCAGAATGACATCCTCCTCCCTCCATAGAAGACTAAGGAAATGAGTGTATGAGCATACTGTCTCAGCCTCTACACTAAGAGGGAAACAAGGGACAAAGGGTAGGAATGCCTACTGGTATTCTTCTAAATGATCCACTATAGCACTCAGGGATGTTCTCTTCTTATCCCTCCATCTCACCTGGATGAATTAACCCTTCTTTGTTACACAATAGATTGAGTGCTAGGTATACAAGTTAAGGGAGTAGTTTCTTTGTTAAACATTAATTGATTATAGTAAATACAACTATAACCAGACTTTCCTACAAAGCTATAAATCCTTGCATTTATAACAAATTTTACATCCATTATCTCAAATCATCTTTATAACAATATGATCTTCAAATTTTTAGTCTCTCTTTACATATGAGAAATACATCAAAATTATGATTGTACAGCTCATAAGTGGTTGACTAGGAATCTTGATTCCTTGTCCTAAACTTCATTACAGTGCTTTTCACATTATAAACCTTATCCTGAATTAGGAAAATTGCACATAAAAGTTTTCTCCCTGACTTCAGGTCAAGATGGGGGTGTAGGAAAATGCAATACTTGTATTCTCCCACAACCATATCTAAGTTACATCTAAATTACAGAACAACCATCATTCAGAACCACTGGAAGTCTAGCTGAATAGAAGTCCTATGAATAGGGATTTAAGGAAGAAGCCACATTGAGGGTGGTAGGAAGGATGGAGATGTGGAGCCATTGATTGCACACCCATGTGTGGCAGATAAAATTGGTAGGGATCTCTCAGCTGCAGGGGTCCCCCTTGAGGAGTGAGGCATCCCAGCCCTACATGAAGCCACCCAGCCTAGGGTTCCACTGCCAGAAATAGAAGTCCCCATAACTTTAGACTGTAAAAACCTACGGGGATTATGGCTGTGAGACAGAGGGCTTCTTGAGTTCCAGGCAGTTCCTCTTAAGGGCCCCTACATGAACATACAGAGACTCACTCCTTCTGAGCTCCAGCACTAGGACAATAGCAAAAAAGGCACCAGGGACATATGGGGAGGAAATGAATTGTCTGACATTGGGGTGAAAGTTGGAGTGGACACTTTCAGTCAGACAGAAATGCTGCCAGAGGCCATTGTTCCTTTTCTGAGACCCCACTTACAGAACTAGCAGGCAGGCACCATATCTGAGTACTCACCCATGTGGCTCACACTCTGCCCCACCCTTGTGATTCCCTGCAACCCTGATATACCCAACTTGCTGGCTCATCCAAACTGTTTCCAGTGGCTTTTCCACATGAATGGTATCTCTAGGTTCATGCTTCAGACTATGCTAAAATTCCCCAAATAAGTACCATCTGGCTTCAGAATGCCCTACATGTTTTATTAAGTGGCCCCAGGCCTAGCACTAGAGGCAGCCAGACTTGTTTTACATATTGGCCTCACCTGGGCACTCCCAGGACAAGCACAAGTAGCAGTCAACTGCATATCGCTTTGTAGCTCATGCCCGGTGGCTCTGAGCAAAACACACATGGCAGCCAACCTTGGCGGGCACCTCCTGAGAGGCTGAGGAGCCAGTGCACCTGGTGAGCAGCTTTAGACCACGTTGAAGCATCAACACCCAACCACGTCTATAGTGACATGGGGTGGACTTAGCATGTACCAGAGCCCTGCTGAAGTAAGTCCCACTCTGTGGGTGATGTGCCCCTGCACAGTTGATCCCCTGTAGTGGTGTCAACCAGTTCTTGCAGCCAATTGGCCAGGGGGTAGATTCCTCCCATTGATGTGTCAATAGCAATCAAGGCTCAAATACAACAGGACAGTGTACACAATCCACATGGGGTGGGGCACACTTGGAGTGGGAAGCTTGGGTGATTAGGGACGCTGTGCCCCTGGACTCTACAGAACACCTACTACGTAAGGCCACTCTACCAATGCAGTGAGTTGTACCAGCTCTATCTAACATTTAGAAATAAACACAGGGTTGCTGCCAAAATGACCACACAAAGAAACATGTCCCAAATAAAAGAATAGGACAGAACTCCAGAAAAACAAACAAAATGAATATAAGCAATACTGACCAATGAAGCAATACTGATCAAAGAACTGAGTGAGAACTTCAACAGCACTAAATGGACATGGAAACCATAAAAAAGAACCAGTCAGAAATAAAGGATACAATTACTGAAATGAAGAAAAAAAATTTTATCCTCACCTGAGGACATGCTTATTGATTTTTTTTTTTCTTTTTAGAGAGAGGGGAAGGGAGGGAAAGAAAGAGGGAGAGAAACATCGATGTGAGAAATATCATTGGTTGCTTCTCTTACACATCCTGCCCTGAGACCAAACCCAAAACCCACATGTGTGCCCTGACTGGGAATTGAACCTGTGACCTTTCAGTTTATGAGACGATGGTCCAACCAACTGAACCTTACCAACCAGAGTTGAAATGAAGAATAATTAATCAACAGTAGAGTGGCTGAAGGCAATAATCAAATGTAGAATGTAAGGAAGCAGAAAAGATCCATTAGGACCTTTTCGGTCCTAATGACCGAAAAAAGAAAATAGAATCCAGAGAAATGAGGGCAGGGTAAGGTACCGCTAGAACAACTTCAAGCACACCAGCATTTGCCTCAGGAGGTGCTGGAAGGAGAAAATAGAGAGCAAGGAACTGAAAATTTATGTGAAAAAATAACGATGTGGAGGTTGAACCAAGATGGCAAAGGAATAAGGGGAACTACATCGATCTCCCAGAACCCATCTGGAATTACAACTTAATTGGAGAGAAATCATCTGCAATAACCAAGAGAACACCGGCTGGAGAGAAGCATTATAATCATAGATAGAACAGAAGAGGCCACTTCATCACAATGTGACTGGTAGGAAGTGTGTACTTGAGAGGGCTGGCTAGGCTCCCATGGGTAGGAGCTGAAGGGACTGGAGCTGGGGATTCCACCTGAGAAGGGTGAGATCTAAACCTCCAGCTGGGCTTCTCAACCTGTAGCAACAAAGCTAAGAATAAAACAGCATCCAGCTGTGAAAAGCAAAAAGCCAAGGGATTTGACAGCCTGACAGAGCTAGAGACAGAGAATCACTAAAGTAACCATGCCTGAAAATACATTGGCATCCATTTACCCTGGACTCCAGCATGAGGGTAGAGTGGGTTCGAGACATTTAAGAAGAGTTTGTAGAGGTGGCTTTGAGGAGAGAAATGAGGGAGCAGCTGGTTGGACCCCAATGCTAACCCACCTCCCACATCATAGACAGGCTATGCTGGGCAAGTGGCATCCACCTGAGGAGATGCTACCCAAAGGAATCAATCTGCCCCACCCAGTGGTGCCTGAGCCTGGAGGTGGATCACAGACTGACTGGATTAAAAACTAAATTAACTTGCCCCAACTAGGGGTGCCTAAGCCTGAACACAGATCACAGTTTGATTGGATTAACACTGAATAAGCAGCCCTGCCCAGTGGTGCCTAAGGTGACCAATGATCACAGATTGATTGGAGCTCATTGGTCCACCCAGCTGATCACAGATTAATTGGATTAAAATCTGAAGGGCACAGACCAAGGCTGTGGATCTCTGGTTGGCTCCAACAGGATGAGTAGGCCCAGTCTATGGCATGATCTGGCATCACCTGGGGTGGTTCTAGGAAGTAAAGAAAGTGCCCCTCTACACAACAGAAGGTCACACCACAAAGGCAGCAACTTAAAATAGTTCAAGCTAAGAATAGTCAACTAAAATAGGGAGAAAAAGAAACAGTCTATCACCGAAAGGAAAGGAAGAATCCCCAGGAAGACTGCTAAATGAAATAGAGGCAAGCAAACTATCAGACATGGAATTCAAAATAATGATGATAGAGAAGCTCAATGAGCTCAGTGAGCTAAAAAGAAACTGTATACAAACAACTCCAAGGGAACTACAAAGAACTCTGGGGAAGCTACAAGAAACTTAATGAGAAATACACCAGCATTAAAAAGGACATAGAAACCATCAATAAGAGCCAGGAGGAAATGAAGAATACAGTTTCCAAATTGAGGAATATGGTAGAAGGAATAAAAAACAGGCTAGAGGAAAGACAGGATCACATTGGTGAGCTGGAGGACAATGTAGAAAAAAAATCCCAGATGGCGCAATAAAATGAAAAAAAGACTGAAAAAGAATGAATAGGTTTTAAGAGAGCTGCAGGACAACATGAAATGCAATAATATCCATATTATAGTGATACCAGAAAGAGAAGAGAAACAAGGGATAGAGAACCTGTTTGCCAAAGTAATGACAGAAAACTTACCTAACTTGATGAGCAAAAATGTCACTGAAGTTCTGGAAGCACAGAGGGTCCCAATGAAGATGAATCCAAACAGGCCCAGTCTAAGACACATCATAATTAAAATGGCAAATTTCAAAGACAAGGAGAGAATCCTAAAAGCAGCAAGTGAGAAACAGCTAATAACATATAAGGAGGCTCTGATTTCTCAACAGGAGTACCACAAGCCCAAAGAGAATAGCAAAAAATATTCCAAGTAATGAAAAACTAAGGCCTGCAGCCAAGAATACTCTACCAAGCAGGGCTCTCATTCAAAATGGAAGGTGAAATAAGGAGTTTCCCAGATAAAATAAGGCTAAAAAAGTGCATCTCCACCAAACTAACATTGTAAGAGATACTGAAGGGCCTGGTTTAAGAAGATGAAGAAACAGAGAGAGACAGAGGAACACAGAT
Source organism: Noctilio leporinus (assembly GCA_004026585.1). Lineage (NCBI taxonomy): Eukaryota > Metazoa > Chordata > Mammalia > Chiroptera > Noctilionidae > Noctilio > Noctilio leporinus. Next base: position 3,683 of record PVIW01002511.1, on the reverse strand, counting down.
ACAATGGGGAAAAATCACAATGAATAAGTACCTGTCAATAATAATCTTAAATGTAAATGGACTATATACACCAATCAAAAGACATAGTGTAGCTGAATGGATAAGAAAACAGGACCCACAGGTATGCTGTTTATAAGAGACATACCTCAAAACAAAAACTCAACACAGACTGAAAATGAAAGGATGGAAAAATATACTTCAAGTAAATGGACATTAAAAAAATGGCTGGGGTAGCGACACTTATATCAGACAGAATAGATATTACAATGAAGGCAATAAAGAGAGACAAAGAAGGACATTTCATAATACTTAAGGGAATAATCCATCAAGAAGATACAACCCTTATAAATATATATGCACCCAACATAGGAGCACCCGGATATATAAGGAGCATCTTCCAGGACTTCAAGAAGGATATTGACAGCAACACACTAAATCTAGGGGATTTTAATACCCAATTATCACAATGGACAGATTTTCCAAGCAAAAAACACCAAAGATATTGTGGCATTGAACAACACTGTAGAACACATAGACTTAATTGATATATACAGAACTTTTCATCCCAAAGAGACAAAATACTCATTCTTTTCAAATGGACATGGAACATTCTTAAAGATATACCATGTGGTAGGATACAGAAAAAGCATTAAAAAATTCAAGAAAATTTAAATTATACCAAGCATCTTCTGAGATCACAATGGCTTGAAACTAGAAACCAACCTCAAAGGAAAAAAACAAACAAACAAAAACATTCCAATTCATGGAGACTGAATAACTTACTATTAAGTAATGAATGGGGTAACAATGACATCAAAGAAGAAATAAAAAAGTTTCTGGAAAAAAATGAAAATGAATATACAACAGCTCAAAACCTGTGGGACACAGTGAAGGTAGTCCTCAGAGGGAAGTTCATAGCAACACAGGCCTATCTAAAAAGGATAGAATAATTTCATACAAACAACCTAACCATAAAGCTACCCATATGAGAGGAGCAACAACAAAGCCCAGAGTGAGTAGAAGAAGGAAATAATCATGATCAGAGCAGAATTAAATGACATTGACATAGAGACTAAAAGACCAATTCAAAGGATTAATAAATGCAGAAACTGGTTCTTTGAAAAGATAAACAAAATTGCCTTTAATTAGACATCATGAAAAAAAAGAGGACCCAAATAAACAAAATCAGAAATGATAGAGGAGAAATCACAACTGATATCACAGAAATACAAAGGATTGTAGGAAATTACTACAAACAACTACATCACAAGAAATTTGACAACCTGGGTAAAATGGACAAATTCCTGGGAACATATAATCTTCCAAAACTCAATCAACAAGAAGCAGAAAGCCTGAATAGACTGATAACAACTAGTGAAATTGAAGCTGTAATCAAGAAACTTCAAGTGCACAAGGGCTGTGGACCAGATGGCTACACAGGCAAATTTTACCATAAATTTAGGGAAGAACTTACCCCCCTCTTTCTCAACCTATTCTAAAAGATCTGAGAAGAAGGAAGACTCCCAAACTCTTTCTATGAGGCCCGTATTATTTTAATCCCCAAACCAGGCCAAGACACAACAAAGAAAGAAAACTACAGGAGAACATCTCTGATGAACATTGATATTAAAATGCTCAACAAAACATTGAAATCCCAGAAATAAACCCAGGATTCTGTGGTCAATTAATATTTGACAAAGGGGGAAGGAGCATAAAATGGAGTCAAAATACCCTCCTTAATAAGAGGTGTTGGGAGAACTGGACAGGGACATGCAAAAAAATAAAGTTAGACCAACAACTTACACCAGACACCAGAATAAACTCAAGATGGATTAAAGGCATAAACATAGACCCTGGCTGGTGGCACAGTGGATAAGGCACTGGCCTGTGAACCTAAAAGTCACTGGTTCGATTCTCAGCCAGAGCACATAACCAGGTAGCAAGCCAGGTCTGTAGCTGGAGGCAGGTGAAAGACAGCCATACACTGATGTCTCTCTCCCTCTCTGCCTCTCTCCCTTCACCTCTCTCTAAAAATAATAAAATAATAATTAAAACAAAAAAATAAAAGACTTAAACATAAACCGTGCCACTATGAAAGTCCTAGAAGAAAACATAGGCAGTAAAATGTCAGATATCCCACACAGGACCATTCTCACTGATATTTCTCCAAGGGCAAGGTAAACAAAGGAACAAATAAACAAATGGGACTACATCAAACTGAAAACTTTATGCTCAGCTAAAGAAAATATCAGCAAAATTAAAAGGGAGCTAACTGTATGTGGAAATATATTTGCTAGTGACATGTCAGATAAGGGATTGACCTCCAAAATGTATAAAGAACTTATGAGACTCAACACCAGGGAGAGAACAGCCCAATTTAAAAATAAGCAAAGGACCTGAACAGGCACTTCTCTGAGGAGGGCATACAAAGGGCCTATAGGCATATGAAAGAATGCTCAACATCACTAGCCATCAGGGAGATGTAAATTAAAACCATAATGAGATACCTCTCATAATGGCCATCATTAGCAAATCAACAAACAAGTGCTGGTGAGGATGTGGGGAAAAGGGAACCCTGGAGCATTGTTGGCGGGAATGCAGGCTAGTGCAGTCACTATGGAAAACTGTATGGAATTTCCTCAAAAAATTAAAAGTGGAACTGCCTTTTGACCCAGTGATTCCACTGCTAGGATTATACCCAAAGAACCCTGAAACACCAATTCAGAAGAACCTATGCACACCTATGTGCATAGCAGTGCTATTTACAATAGCCAAGGGCTGGAAACAGCCTAAGTGCCCCTCAGTGGATGAATGGATAAAAAAACTTTGGTACATTTACACAATGTAATACTACATAGCAGAAAAAAAAAAGAAGAAACTTCTACCTTTGTGACAACATGGATTGAGCTGGAGAGTATTATGCTTAGTGAAATAAGCCAGTCAGTGAAAGACAAATACCATATAGTCTTGGTATTCACCAATACAGAAGACTAATGAACAAAACAAACAAATAATCAAAACAGAACCAGAGACATAAATACAAGAAACAGACTTTCAGTGTGCAGAGGGGAGGTAAGAGGGGAGAAAGAAGTAATAAAGGGGAACAGTTTAGTCAAGGAACTAGCATAGATAACCCATGGATATGGACAACATGTAGGACTAACTATGGGAGAGGGGATAGGGAGGGTGGAGCCATAGAAAGCAGTTAGGGGGAAAGTGGGATAAATATAATACAACAAAAAAATAACTTAGAACAAAAAAGATGGAAAAATTCCCTAATCTGGTGCAGGAGATAGGCCAGATGTCCATTAAGCACAGAGTCCCAAACAAGATAAACCCCAAAAAGCCCACATCAAGACACATCACAAGTAAAATGCAAATGGTTAAATACAAAGAGAGAACCTTAAAAGCATCAAGAGAAAAGCAGTTAGTTTTCTTTTTTTTTTTAATTTTATTGTTGTTATATTACATCCATCCCCTTTTTGCTCCCCTCTGTCCCCCTCCCCACCCACCTATTCCCCCCAAAGTCAATCCCACCTGTTGTCCATGTCCGTGGTTCCTTTATACTAGGTTCTTGTCTAAGCTCCTCCCCTTTCTTGCCTCTGCCTCCCCCCTCCCCCTCCCCCCAACCCCTTTTCCCCTGACCACTGAAGGCCTATTCCTTGTATTCATATACTTGGTTC
>PVIW01002510.1:169051-214452 GCA_004026585.1 Noctilio leporinus | reverse complement strand
AAGAAGGAACTTGTACCCTTTGCAACAACATGGATGGAACTGGAGAGTATTATGCTTAGTGAAATAAGCCAGTCAGTGAAGGACAAATATCATATGATCTCACCCATTATGGGACAATAATGAGCAAAACTAACAACAAGCAAAACAGAACCAAATATATGAATACAGTGAATAGGCCTTCAGTGGTCAGGGGGAAAGGAGTTGGGGGGAGGGGGGAAGCAGAGGCAAGAAAGGGGAGCAGCTTAGACAAGAACCTAGTATAAAGGGGCCATGGACATGGACAACAGGTGGGATTGACTTTGGGGGGAATGGGTGGGTGGGGAGAGGGACAGAGGGGAGCAAAAAGGGGATGGATGTAATACAACAACAATAAATTTTTTTTAAAAATCTTAATGAGAGTTTTATGAGTTATTCTGTTCATGTTAATTCCTTACTATTCAGTTACCAGTCACCTTTCTTTCACCCTCAGATGTCACCATTGATTGTCACTTCTAAGCCACCATCAGTCCTTGACAACTGGTACTCACGTAGATTAATCTATCAGTCCCATTCTGCATCCCCAAAGAGTCTCGTTCCAATCTCTCAGAGACTGTTGAGTCCTGATCCTTAATGTCTCTGGAGTTGACCTGGATATAATTTTGGCTATTTCTCAATAATTAATAAACATGGGCACTGGTTGAGAAATATGATTTTACTCTTTAACCACTTTTCTTAGTAACAAATACTATATTCCTCTCCAGCTTAGTGAACTACCTCCACTAAATCCTTTATTTGTTTTCTGTTGTCCTATATTAGTCAAAACTTTCTATTGAAACTGAGAAATCTAAATTCAAACATCTCAAGTCATAAGAAGGAAGAGTTGCCTCAAACAACAAGCAGTTCAAGGGAAGATGATCTTTGTGTTTAGTCACATCCAGAGCATCTGCAACATCATCATGTTACCCGCTCTCTTGTTTCTTCCCTCTTAATTTCTTAATCCTACATCCTTTATATGGTGACCTAATACATGCTCCCTATGACACAGTCTGGATGGTAATAATTCCAAAACACTATTCTATAGACATAAAATCTCTCTTCAGGTTATGCCTACCTCTTAAAAATCCCAGGAAGAAATGGTGCTGTGTGTGGCTCAGTCTGAAAAATACAAACACTACTGACTGTTACATGTGGGAGAGATGGGAGGTTATGGTACAGAGCCTTGATTGTAATCTCTAAACAACCCATATGAAATGGAGGAAGTATTATCATAGGGTGGTAGGAAAGATTTCTAAACAGACAAAATACTTGGGACAGTCCAATCTATTTAAGCCCTTCCAAATGATACAATTCTGGGGAGAAGCCTTTTAAAGCCCAGAATTACTGAGCTGCAGTACATATCAGAAGATTCTAGAAAACCAGTTATATTTTAACAAATAAAAAATGTAAGTATAGTCTACATAACTAATTTAACTAATCTATTTCTGAGGTGTCATTTTTAAGTGAATTTATTAAATTAGGCTGGAATTCTCATATTTTTTCATGTCACATGTGGTTAAGAATAAATTTACATGTATTAGTAGATAAAAAATTGTGTTTTAGGTTTTCTTTTTCTTCCTAACATTTACTCTTCCACGTCTAGTATTTAAATTCTTATTGGGGATATTGTTTTTGTTCCAATTTCAATCTAAAACACTAAGCTGGAATAGTCCTTGTCCTAAAATATCCCATTTTACTAGAAATAAAATTTAAAACCCTTAAAATAATCTATATGATGTACAAAATCTTGCCTGACTACCTCTTTCCACCCTCATGTTCCCTGACTCTGATCTACTTGCTCCAAACCAACCACGCTAGCCTCCCCCGAAGTTCTTCAAACACAGTGAGAACACTCCCAGCTTAGGGCCTTCATATTCACTGTTCTTTCTTTCTGGGACATTCTTCTCCCCATAAGCACATGGCTTATGTTCTCACATAATCCTTTGTTCAAATGTCTCCTTTTTAGGCAATACTGTATCAAACAGTCTATCTAAAACAAATAGAGAAAAATACTCTCTACTCCATTAACCTCTTTGTTTTTTCCATAGTACTTTATACCACCCATTTATGTTTGTTTATTTTATCTTGACCCACAGAAATGTGTATTACATGACCAGAAATATTGATTTGTGTACTGCTATAGTTTCACACCCAGGATAGTCCCTGACATATTGTTGGTTTACAGTAAATATTTGTTAAGTACATTTTTGAAGAGAGAAAGAATAAATAAATTCTCTTTTCGCAAAAACAAACGTAGACTCATAACACAAGTATATTATACCTTATGCCTAGAGTAATGTTTCAAGAATGGCCATGAGATCTATATCAAATAAGTATCACAGTATGAAAATAACATTGCAGGATAAAAATAAAAATCAAAAACAATAAGGCTAATAAAGAGAACATCCTGAGCAGTAACCCTGCACAGATAAGATGAGGATGGTAATGACTAGCAACCTTTCCCTTTATTATGCCAGTTGAAACTGTTTTATTTGCTTGAACTTTAAAGTATTCTGAAGTTTCTTTTCAAAAGTACCTACACCAGAATCAGTAATTGATGAGCACATCTCTTTTAATGCTATAATTTGTTATAAATTTAATTAATTTTGCTAATTTGGAAAATGATACTATCTTACTATTTTTAGTACATATAAATTATAGTTGTATTTGCACAACATGCTTATTCAGATAATTTAGTGACAAATAATTAGTAATGACTTAAAAATTAAGGGGCCATCACAACATGGCCAAATATGTTCTTGCTCATATTGCACTCTCAAAACAATTTGGCATCCATCTTGGAAAAAATGTGCCTTTGTGGAAGTTGTGAGATCCACTAGCATATGCTAATGCACTCAGAAGCCTCTCCCACCCATGCATTGGGTAATAGACTCAACTCAATCCTGACTATGGACCTTTCAGTGCCTGTGAAGCCGCTGTAAACTGTTGGCCACAGTCTGTAATCCCTGGTAAAACACTGCTTAGAGTGTTACTCACAGCTGAAAGAACCATTGTGGGAGTCCAAGGTTCCAGTGGAGAGGTTTGGCACAATCTTGGAGGATAAAGAGGAGTGTCGATGTAGAGGAAATACAAGAGAAACAGTTTGACTTGACCTGCATCACTCCTCCCACAAGGTGCACAGCTCTGAGCGAAGAGACAGCCTCAACATGTGATTTCTCCCAAGGAGGAAAGTGAGAACATGTACTTGAGTGTGTGCCCAGTTTTCCAGTTGTGCAGGATGCTGTCAAAGAGGTCCACTTTTCTCTTACCCTATTCAATGTCCTGAGTAATGAGCTGCATGATGGGGGTAGAGAAGATAAGAAGATACTGGGAGAATGGCTGATAGGTCTTGGAGGGCATTAAAGGGACAAGGATCCTACTAGCTTCATTACAGAATTAATCAAGAAGCCTACCCATAAGTGACTGCAAACACCTTGATGAAAATACACCACTGGCCCTTGGGTACTGCCAGTACTCTGTGCATCTCCCCTACACATCCCCAACCAGACGGGCTGGGTACCTATGTGTGTTCCCAGTCATGGTGAGATAGAGCTTTGCAGACATCTGATGAGCATGTACAGAAAGCTACCCCAGGGGAGACCATGCCTGAGCATTGCTTCACCTTGGAAAATCAAAAAGGAAGCTGTTAACATATGTTTTGTTATGCTATGAGATCAAGAGAAGGCACATGGGCTTAAGATTCTATCATAGGAGGAAGAAAGAAGCATGCAGCAGGCATATATAAAGTGTGAGAAATCCCCAGAATCCCTAGCAGAATTGATGAAAGGTATTTCTTTCCCAAAGTCTTTTAGTAAATTCTGGGAGTGGCATCCAGTACTTGAATTGTGAAAATGGCAATGCAAGACTTGAAGAAACATGCAAAATGTAGGAAAAATGACACCATTATGGGATCAAAACAATAACCTAGTAACCATCCTCAGAGACAATGGAGATCTGTGATTAATCTGACAAAGAATTTTAAATAGCTGGGGTTTTTTTTGGAGGGGGTGGGGTGGGATAGTTTCCTTATTTAAAAATCTTTTAAAATTTTATTGTTGTTGTATTACATCCATCCCCTTTTTACTCCCCTCTGTCTTCTTCCCTACCCACCCACTTTCCCCCAAAGTCAATTCTACTTTGAAAGCTGTTTTAAAGGATCTCAGTGAATATAAGAAAACACAGAAATACAATTTGGTGAAATAAAAAACAAACAAAAAAAAAATACATGAATAAAATGAGAAGTTTAAAATACAGATAGAAACCCTTAAAAGAAACAAACATAAATTCTGGATTTGCAGAATTCAATAAATGAAATGAAAAAAAGTGTCATGGAGAGGATCAATAACGGAATGAATGGATCAGGCAAAGGGAAAAAGACCTGCTAATTAGAAGACAGCTCCTTAGAAGATATCCAGTCATAAGAGAACAAAGAAACAAAAATTAGGAAGAGTGAAGAGAGTCTATGTGATCTACAGAATACCATAAAAAAAATTTAAAAATTATTGGAGTTCCAGGAGAAAAGGAGAAGGGCAGAATAATTATTTTAAAAAGGAATGACTAAAAACTTATTAAATCTGGAGAAATATTTTGATATCCAGGCTCATGAAGCTTATAAGTCACTAACAAACTCACAGAGATCTTCTTCAAGATACATTATAATAACCTTGTCAAAAATCAAAGACAACTTTAAAATCAACAAGAGAAAAAAAGGTTGTAATTTATGAAGAAACCCCCAAAAGTCTTTAAGCAGATTTCTCAGAAGATACATTACAGGTCAGGAGAGAGTAAGCTGATATTTCAAGGGATTAAAAGGAAAAAAAAATGCTAACCAAGAATACCCAATTCCACACAGTTGTTCTTCAGAAATGACAGATAAAGACTTTCCTAGACAAACCAAAACTGATGGAGTTCATCACCACTAGAAGTGACTCAAAAGAAATGGTAAAAGGAGTTCTTCAAGCTGAAATAAAAGAATGCTAACTCATAATATGAAAGCTTATGAAAATATAAAAAGCACTGGTAAGGGCATATGCATAGTAAAAATGAGAACATTTAACACTGAAACATAGTGGGGTATGAAAAGGCTTAAAATCAAGGATATTAAATATCATTATAATGACAATGATTTTTTAATGGACATACAAAAAATTCTAAAAGGAAATCAAGGGGAAAATCTCATTTATGTTGGTTTTAGCAAAGGTTTTTTGGATATTATCCCAGAGCACAAGCAACAAAAGTTAAAGTAAACAAGTAGAATTACATCAAACTATAAAGCTTTTGCACAGGAAAAGAAATAATCAACAAAATGGAAAGGTGACCTTAAAATGGGGGAAAAAACATCTGAAAATCATATACCTAAAAAAGGGCTAATATCCGAAATATATGAGTAACACATGTACTTTAACATTATAAGAACAAACAATATTATTAAAGGTAAGCAGAGGAACTGATGAAGTATTTTTCTAAAGAAGACATGTAAATACCAACAGGTACCTTAAATGATGTTCAACATCACTAACCATCAGAGAAATACAAATCAAAACTACAATTAGATCTCACCTCCCACCTGTTAGAATGTCACTCATCAAAAAGATAAGAAATGTGTTGCCAAGGATATGAAGAAATGGAACTCTGTGTACTATTACTGGGATAGTAAATTGGTAGAGCTACTATGGTATAAAATTGTCCCAAAATTTTAGAGATGCAACTACCATGTGATCTAGCTATCTCACTCTAGGTATATATTCAAAGAATATGAAATCAGTACCTCAAAGAGATATCTGCACTTCCATGTTTATTGCACAGTAGCCAGGATATTGAAACAACCTAAGGTAGATATGTATGTGTGTTATGCTCCTGCCATTTGCAACAACATGGAGAAACTTGAGAACACTATGCTAAGTGAAGCAAGTCAGATAGAGAAAAACAAATATTGTATGTGGAATCAAAAAAAAAAAAAAAAGCCAAACTCACAGAAACAGAATAAAATGATGGCTACCAAGCAGTTGGGGTTGGGGAGAAATAGGGAAATGTTGGTCAAAGGTCCAACTTTTCAGTTACAAAATGAACAGTTCTGGGGAATCTAACGTACAACACAGTGACTATATTTAGCTGTAGTCTAAAGTTGCTAAGAGATTAAATTTGAAATGTTTTTGCCACAAAAAGAAATGGTAATATGGTGAGGTGAGGGTCATGTTAACTAACCTGACTGTGATAATAATTTTACAATATATGTGTATCAAACTTTTTGAAAAATGTGAGTGCACTCCTTTATATAATGGTACTTTCAGACATCTGACAATTACACTAGTAGTAAATGTTTCCCCACATCTGTTAATAGATCCAGAGAACCTCAGATGGAAGGATCTAAATTTTAAGTCTTACTCGTTTTATTATGCAGATTAGACACAAAGATCAGGGAAATGTCATAACCTAGGTAGTAAATAAAAAGTCTTACATGGTTTATCTTATATAAGTCCTGTCAAAAGCTGAGTTGAATTTCAGTGTTTACACATTCATGAATAGAAATGTAGCTGTGAAACTGAAACCAAATTAGCAGTCAGTGGTGACTAAATATTTCATAGTAGGTGCAGCCCTTAAATTGATCTTGTCTCACATTCCAAGTGACACAACAAGTGCAATACCCCAACTGCATATAACCTACACATCCTAATACAAGTGAGTGCAAATGCTATGAAAGGTCACAATTAATACCAGGAAATTGGTGGCATGACTATTGGTAAGACATTTCAGCCAAAGTGGCAATAATAGCAGCCAATCATAACAGAGATAAGGCTTGGCTTATTCATCTTGGTTAATTTGGTTCAGTGCTTAAAATGTAACTGAAAATAAATAAATAAATAAATGTGACCTAATGCTGCAGGATTACACCACAGACCCAAAACCATGCTTAGCAACAGAGACTGTAAATTGCCAACCCAGTAAATATAATTTCAGAGCACACATTAGCACCTCAGTTTGTTTATTTACAAATACTAATTCAGAAAAGATACCAAAACAGATGGAAGAGAGCTCTCCATGTACTGTATCATTTCAGATGTGATTATAGCATACTTATGGGTTTTAAGAACTTCCTTAGGATAGTCACATAACATCATATTATATACACAGTTTTAAAAATTAGACATATGTTATTTAATGTAACAGCTCAATGAGGTAAGGGCAGTAAGTACCTGTTTAATAGGCATAGACGCTAAGACACAAAACAAGAGTTCAAGGTCACTATTTACTGAACCTCACAGAATTATTATAGTGTGATTACATTACTTTAATATGATTAGAATTTACTATAATGCTCTTAAAATTACTATTTATTTATTTACTGAACATATACTAGGACTCTGCTATGTCTAGGTATAATTCAGGGGCCAGGACACAGCCATTGAAAAAAAAAAAAAGAAAAAGAGCCACATGGCTAAGATCCATATCCTCATAGTCTTATTACCAAAGACTGGGAGGCAATAAATGAGATCATTTTTCTTTAGTCTTGAAGAGGTAAATAGAATAAACTGATAGAACAGAGTGATGAGTGATGAGTGAGATAATGTATGTTAGTTAAGATGATCCAGAAAGCCTCCTTTGATGAAGCAACATTTTAGTTGATAGTTCAATGATAATAAACAACCAGACATATGAAAGTACAAAGGTAGAATGTATATCAAGTGGAATTTTTCTTACCTGCACATGAGCTTTGCATGATCAAAAAACAAACAGAAGCTATGGAGATCTGAATGGACTAAAAAAGGGATGAAGATGACAAAGTATAGATGGGGTCCAGGTTCTGGAGGGTCTCATAGGCCAAGGTCAGGGTTTTTAACTTAGTAAAAAGTAAGTGGAAAAGGATTAGAAAATGTTAAGTTTGGATGACATTTATACAATTTTATTTACATTTTAAAGGATGATTCTAGGAAAAACAGACAAAAATAAAAGCCAAAAGAATAATTAAGAGGTAATTGCAGTGGTTCAGATAAAAGATAGTGGACTTGAGATACGCTAAAGATGGAGACCTTTAAACTGATAGCTATTGTTAATTTTCTCTCCTGCCCACAAGGCTGGGTCCTGCTTCCTGTTTCTATTAGTCAGTGTTTGGAATTCTGGTTCAAACTTGAAAATCCATCAGGACCTAAACATCATGGCTGAGGTTAAAACATTGGAATTGTTATAACTTTACTACCTTTTTCCCACTGCCAACATCAACTGGAAATATGCTATATGTGTTCATGTCTATTTAGCAACCTAGTATGAATTTATGACCATATTCTTGCTCTGACAAACCTAGATTTGAGTCAGTTCACTAATATGAAAATGAGAATCACAGATCCCTCCGCATTCTTATTGGCCTGATGGTGGAACTTCTGCCATGTCAGTTATATTTATTCCATTGATGACCCTCCTTCCATAAGAAGAAAAGTAGAGTACCTAAACTCTGTGGGGAAATAATTCTGTTATATCTTGTACTTGTTTCACTTTTCATGGAATAGCTGATTTCCAGTACTTATAGAAGCAATTTTCACTGAGACACTAATACAGGAGAGAACATCCAAAATAAAGCAGGTAGAATGATATGAAAGTTGGAATCTCCATTTGAACAACCATTAAAAGAAACACAACACTTAATCCAACAGAATAGTAGGCATTATAAAAATTAAATAATCTTTAAATATTGGTGGGATCTTAGGAACTCTGTATGTGTTAAGAGTCTGTTAAGGTACCTTGAACACATCTTACATTTCAATGTGAGGCATCACTTCATTGGCCACAGATGTAAGGTACTTCTGTATGAACATTTATTTTCCATATGCCCAGAAAAATCTTCTCCCCAGATTTTAGTAATAGAATCTTGTTGCTATAGGAGGTGAAAGCCCATTCTAAGAACATTTGGTTCAAGAGGAATTCAGGTCAATTTCGTGGCTTGCTTCAGAGACAAACATGACACCTATGGATATCTGAACAATAAGAGAACCTGGTCTATCATATGACACTGATTCAGTCAGCAATGGGCACAGTATTCCCCCCCCCCCCCCGCTGACTACACACACACACACACACACACACACACACAAATGACTCAGTTCCAGGACAGTCATTTGAACTGAGCTCTCTTTCCTCTAGGGTTGCTGAACTGGGAAGACAGAAACTTAGAACTTTCAAATGCCATAGTGTAAGGAGATTTTATTTGAGAATGAATCAAACACTAAGAAAGAAGAGTGATTCAGAGTGTGGAGGAAATTATGTTACATGAGTCATTAAATTTCTTTTTGCCCTGGCTGGTGGTATAGTGGACAGGCACTGGCCTGCGAACCCAAAGGTTGCTGGTTCGATTCCCAACCAGGACACATAACCAGGTTGCAAGCCAGGTCTCCAGCCAGGCCCGTAGCTGGATGCAGGTGAAAGGCAACCATACATTGATGTCTCTCTTCCTCTCTGCCTCTCTCCCTTCCCCTCTCTCTAAAAATAATAAAATCTTTGAAAAAAAATTTCTTTTTCACTTAAGTCATTTTGAATAGAATTTTTCTTACTGAAAACTGAAGGAGACCTGATGAATACAAGACAGGTCTAGGTGCAGTAGACATAGAAAATATATCTAATTTGTTTCTCTCCAAAAGATTGTCATACATTAAGGAAAAAAGTGACTAGCTTTCATAAAATAATAAATGATATGATAATGCAGCATGTAAATAAGTATTGAATTGATGGCTTATCATTTGTTTTATGGTTATTCATATATGTAATAGTCTCAGAAATAGAATATTAAATACTCTTATAAGTAAAACTTTAAAAGTTACATAATTTTTCATTTTTTAGTTTTTTCACTAATTAAATGGGAAATATGATAGCATCTATCTTGTAAAATGGCTCAAAAGTTAAATAAATAATAGATATAAAGCATATGGCATGGTGCTGGCAAATAGTGCTCAGTGAATATAAACTATCATTATGATTGTTGCTGCTGCTGCTATTGTCATTATCATAATTATTGTAATAAGCAGCTTGCGACATAGCTGCCAAAGATTCCCACATTTCAGTTTCCATGTCTTTGTATAATTCTTTTCTGTTGAGTCTTAGATGTACTGAATGGCTTGCCTCTAATAAGCAGAATACAGGGAAAGTAATGGAATATGATGGATACGGAAAACCATGACTTCAATCTTGCTATTGCTCTCTCTCTATTACTTATCTTGTCCTCTTGGTTGTTCAAGGAAGAGAGTTACCAGGTTTTAAGATGCTCTTTGGAGAGGTTCAGGTGGCAAGAAATTGATGAAATCTGTGACCAACAGCCCATAAGGAGGTAAGTTCTGCCAATAAGTAAGCTCTGAGTGAATAAAATCAGAGGTAGCCCCCTCCCCAGCCAAACCTTCGGATAAGGATTCAGCCTTGGTTGGCACTTGGATTTCAAACTGCTTGCACTCCTGAGTCACAGGAACTGTGGTGTGATAAATGTTTGCTGTTTTAAATCATTACATTTTCATGTAACTTGTTAGCTAATAATAAAATATATAACTAATACAGTCATCATTGTTTCCATGGAGAAGAGGTGCTCATCATATTCCAGGAGTACCTTCCAAAGAGTAGTGACTTTGATAGACAGATAAAACTTGAATTGAGATAAGAAGTGAATGGAGGGGAGAGGGTCATTTAAAGTGATAGAACAACATGAGCTAAATCTTTAAGAACAGATACTGAATATTTGAGAAGCATTGACATAAGCCAAATTTAGATTGAGATGGAAGATTTGGAGTTATTTTGCTTAGGTAGATGAAGAAAATATCCATGTCACTAAAATTGGTTTTTTTCTACTAGACTTATTAGGTATTTGGTAGTAGGACAAGATTCTTCCTTAATAGCATCTTTAAAAAGTTTCTAAAATCCTACCTGTCAGAAAAAATTTCAGAAAAGACATTTGAACCAGAAACAAATGAAAATAGGATGATTTGCTAGGAATCTAGAAACCAGGAAACTCTAGAGCATTTTAAACTCCGAAGTGGCGTGGTGAAAACAACGTATATGGAAAGTTATTTGAGTGGACCCCTGTACCATGAATTCCAGAGAAAAGAAACTGTAGCCATGAAGGCCAGCTCTAATCCACATGTGAAGGCATATATGCTCAGACTAAAGGGGAACCCCAGGGTTAGAAACAAAGGTCTCCTAAATAGCTGCTGGTAACTCTATTGTGCCCAGAGAGCCAGATCTTCAGGAATATCAATATAAATAATTGATTGACCTGTCATTCATTCTACTTCACTAGGGAGTATGTAAACTAGGAATTCTCTATCCACTAGCTCTTCAATAACTGTCTTTCTGTTCACCTGAACAACTATTATACATCAGTAATTGTTACAGTTGTTTTATAGGCTCACATATTAAGAGCAGTTTTTGCAAAGAGACTAAAACTTGTAAAAGTGAATTCCAAATACTCATGTTTCCTATTTTGCAACCTACTGAATACTATTTGATTCTTGAAATATATAAAATTAGGCCTATAAATCTATTTGAAAGTAAAATAAATCAAAACTACTGCATTTAAGAACTATTCCCCTATTTTTGTTGTTGTTGAATTTCACAGTATTAACTTCTGAGCAATTTTAAAAGAAAAAATACACAATCTCTACCCTAATGAACTTTGCAAGTTAACTGGGTTCAAAAGGTAAAAATGTATGTGCTGTCATATAAAAGAGTAAATGAAGAGCCATTATATGACAGAGACACTCATAATGTGTAGCACAAAATAATGAATGATTTAGTTGTGTCAATATTTAATGGACTATTGATTTATATGTAGAAACCCTATCTATTAACATGTTAAAATGGAATTTAAATATTTGAGAAACTTTTTCTAAGGCAACCATTCTCTTTCCTCATCTGTTTCTTGTTTAGAAATTTTATTGTTTTCCATCTGTCTTTTCACTTTGTTTTGTTACTAGAAACTATCTTGACAGTCTATTAAAAAATGAGTGAATTCTTACTTAAATATAATAAAAACCACATGGGAAAATAATTGATAGCAATGTGACAATGAAAGAGAAACTACTTATTCTACAAGAACATAAACTATCTATGTTATAGTCTTAAGCAAAGCTGAATCAAATAACAATTGGAATTTATGCCCACATGAGAGGTCATTTAGGTGAGAGAATAATCAAGCTGTTTCAGTTTGTATTTTTTTTTTTCAAATAAATTTTGCATTTAAATATAACATGCTTGCCCTGGCTAGTGGCACAGTGGATAAGGCCCCAGTCTGCAAACCCAAAGGTTGCTGGTTCAATTCCCAGCCAGGGCACACATAACCAGATTGCAAGCCAGGTCTCCAGCCAGGTCTGTAGCTGGAGGCAGGTGAAAAGCAACCATACATTGATGTCTCTCTTTCTCTCTGCCTCTCCTCCTTCCCCTCTCTCTGGAAATAATGAATGAAATCTTTTTTAAAAATAATATATATATATATATATTTAAAATAAGTAAATACATACATAAATAAATATAACATGCTTATAGAAAAGCACATAAATCATAAGTATAGAGCTTGATGAATTGTTATAAATGAAACCCAACTGTGTAGTCAAAATCCAGATCAAAAACAGACTATTGGCAGCACCCTATAAAGACCTCTAATAACCCAAGTAACTTCTGTCCTTTTGAAGGATTAATGTTCTATTCATTTCTGAAATCATAAACAACATATGCCTATTTTACAAACTATAATTAAATGATCATTTAAAGATTTAAAAAAAAAATTTATCCCTGTTGTGTGAAGTTGCAATCATTCATTCTCATTATTTTCATTTATGTAATAGTATTGTAATGAGTTAATATATGAATATACCAATATGTATTTATTCATTCTGCTCTAGTTGGATATCTGGGTTGATTTTTAGTTTCAAGCTATTATGAACGATGCTGCCATAAACCAAGTTTTATCAAATTTTATATACATATTTAACTGAACCAGGTAGCATGCCCTGCACAAAACTCTTTAGATGAATAATTTCATGTCATTTTCAATAAAACAGAACATAATAGTTACTATTAATGTCCTCATGCTTGAACTGTAGGAGCTGAGGTTTGCAAAGGTTCAGTAACTTTCCCAGGATGACAGAGCTAGTAAGTAGAATAAGCAGGACTCATAATTCAACAAATAAAATCTCTAGTATGTACCACAATTTCTTGTGGAAGCAATAGAAATAGTAATAAACAAAACAGATCATAATACCTGTCAACCACCAGGTTGGTCTTAGGAGGAACAGATAATAAAATAAATCATTTGTTAGTTGGTGAGATGACAGGTGTAAAGAAAAAGTAGGAAGGGAAAAAGGAGTGGGAGGGGTGCTGGTTGTAATGTAAGGTATGATGACTAGTGAAGATTTTGATGAGGATTTTGATGAGTTGAGTACTATTTGAATCATAAGCCAGGAGAACCTGTCTCATGACAGAACCCATGCTGTTTACTACCATACTCAACCATTAAATACACATTATCATCTCTTAGTAGAGAATTTCTGAAAATACTGCATTCTTTTTTTGTTTGTTTTGGTAAATAATCTACTGGCCACACATTGATGTATAAATTATCAAACAGACCAAAACAAAACAGACAAATTATATATATATAATTTTTAATTATATATATTTTATAATATAATATATTTTATAATATATTATATATATATAAATTATATATATATATATAAAACAAAAATATGTTTTTGTTCATGGACACAAATATTTTGTGAATATTTGAAGACTTCCCAGAGTATTAGGAAAAATTAACAAAAATATGTCTTTAGGTAGCAAATTCTGGAGACACTTCAAGACTTGAGAGGACACAAGCTCTCACCCTGATTGACCTTGAGGATCCAGAAAGAGGATTCTGGACAATAACACAAATCCATGTAAAGAAATAAAAAGTACTAGTTAAGGCAACTATAGATAAGTATAAAAGGCAGCGTAAGCATATTTTTGTTTGTATCTCCTTTAATCCCTTTACATGATTTAAATGACTGACTTAACACAATGATTATAAATCTAAGTTAATGAGCACTAAGATATAAAAATATCATTTGTGATCATTTGTAGCATGAGGGAGAGAGATAGAGCTCTACAGGACCAAAGATTTTGTATACTGTTAAGGGTAGATTGATATATTTCTAGATGTTAATGTAATCCTTAAGGCAACCACTAATAACTCAAAAAATAGAGTAAAAAAAAACTACAATAGAATTAAACATTACTTAAACAAAGTAAGGCAATAATGGAGAAAATGAGAAACAAAAAAAAAATCTTAAAAAAGAAATAATAAAATGTTAGATATAAATTATATTTTTCAGTAATTATATTGAACATAAATTAATAAACTAATTAAAAAGCAGGGGTTGGCAGACTGGATATTAAAATAGGATTCAACTACATGCTTTATACAAGAGACACACATTAGATACAAATCCACAAAGAGCTTCAAAGTAAAAGGATTTCAGAAGATGTATTCGACAACATGTAAATAGTAACCAAAAGAGAGGTAGAATGGATATAATGACATCATACAAAATAGGTTCTGAAGCACAGATTATTGCCTTGGACAAAGAGAGTCATTTTATAATGTTAAAACACCAATCCACCAAGAAAATATAACTATTCTCAACATATATTCACATAACAAAGAAGCCCAAAAATACTGAAGCAAAAACTGACTGAATTAAGGGGAGAAATGGGCAATTCAGTAATAGTAGTTGGTTTTAATACTATAACTTTAATCATGGATAGAACAACTAAATAGAAAATCAATTTTAAAATATAGCAAACTTGAATAATGTTATACAACAATTATTCTTAACAGATCTCTATATTCCAGTAATAATCACATTTTCACATATTGTTTTCATGTACACAAGAACATTCTCCATCATACACTTTATGTCAGGCCATCAAATATTAATAAATTAGATACAGTCAAAAGTATTGATATCATAGAGAGCATGTTCTCCAACCATAATAAAATGAAATTAGAAATCACAAACAGAATAACACTCTGCTAACTAATGAATCAAAAAAGAAACCAGAAATTAGAAAATGCTTCAAGATACATGAAAGTAAAAATAAAACTTGAATTTATGGGGTGCAGCAAATGCTGCTCAAAAGTTTTTATGTGGTTTTTTTTTTTAAAGATTTCATTTCATTATTTTTAGAAAGAGGGGAAGGGAGAGAGGCAGAGAGGGAGAGAGACATCAACGTATGGTTGTGTTTCACCTGCCTCCAGCCACAGACCTGACTGGAGACCTGGTTTGCAACCTGGTTATGTGCCCTGGCTGGGGAATCAAACCTGCGACCTTTGGGTTCGCAGGCCGGCACCTTATCCACTCTGCTACCAGCCAGGGATGTTTTTATGTCTTTTTAAATACATATATATATATGAAAGAAAAATATCACATTAATAACTTAAACTTTCACCCTAGGAAACCACACAAGGGAGAATAAAATAATAAAATAAGCCCAAGGAAAGCAAAAAGAAGACAATAAAGATTATAGTGTAAAGAAATAAATTGGAAAAAAAATGAATTAATGAAACCAAAGTTGTTTCTGTGAGATCAAAAATATTGACAAAACTTTATCTAAATTGACTAAGAAATAAAGCATAAAGACTCCAATTACTAAAATAAAAAATGTTGTAGAAAGCATCACTATTGACATTATTCAAATAAAAAGAATGTAAGGGACGTTATAAATAATAGCACACTAATGAACTAGAAACCAAGCTGGATTGGACAAATTCTTAGGAAACTTGAGCAATCAACACTGATTAGTAAAAAGGTAGGAAACATAATAAAACTTATAACAATAAATTGAGTTAGTAGCAGTAATAATGATGGAAGTATGAAGAAAGACAATAATAATAATGACAACTTTTCTCAAAAACACACTCAAGAAAATATTGGCTTTGGCTTTACTAGTAAATTATATCAAATGTTTAAAAAATAACATGAATTCTTCAAAAACTCTTCTGAACCTCCCAAAATAATAGAAAGAAAAACTTTCTTAACTTGTTCTATGAGGCCAGTGTTACCCTAATGCCAAAACCTAACATACCAACACATCACAACAAAAGGAATTGCAGACCAATACCTCCTTTGAATCTAAGTGCAAAGACTACAATAAAGTTCTAGCAAACTGAATCCAGCAAGGTATAAAAAGGATTATGCACCATAACCCAATGGCATTTATTCCCATTAAACATGGAAAACCAATACTTATAATATACCACTTAAATAAGATACAAGGAAAATCCACATGGTCATTTGAACAGATATCTAAAAAGTATTTCATGAAAACACAATACCTTTTTATGGTAAAACACCCCACAAACTAGGAATAGCAGGAAATATTCTCAACCTGATAGAGGGCATCTGTGAAAAAGTTACAGCTAACACCTTACCTAATAATTAATTATTGGAAGCTCTTCCTCAAAGTTCTGAAACAAGACAGATGTCTATTCTCACTGCTTCTATTCAACATTATACTGGAGGTGTTCACTAAGGCTAGAGACTTCTTAGGTAAAAATTGGGTAGCTAAAACCAGTGGAATATTATTATTTCACAGTTCTAAGGGTTAGAAGTCCAAAATTAAGGCATTATCAGGGCTGTGATCCTTCCAAAATACACAGATGTACTTTCTCACCTATTTCTAGTTTCTGGTGGTTTTTCTGGCCATTTTTGGTGTTTTCTGACTTGCAGCTTCATAACTTCGAACTCTTATTTCATCATCACATGGCATTTTCCCTGTATAACGCTGTCATCACATGGTTGTTTTTTAGCTTGTTTATTTATTTATTATTTTATTATTGTTGTATTACATCCATCCCTTTTTTACTACCCTCTGTCCCCTTCCCTACCCACCCACTCCCCCACAAAGTCAATCCCACTTGTCATCCATGTCCATGGTTCTTCCATACTAGGTTCTTGATTAAACTGCTCCCCTTCTTTGCCTCTTCCTACCCCTTCTCCATGCCCCCATTCTCCCTGTCCACTGAAGGTCTTTTCACTGTATTCATATATCTGGTTCTGTTTTGCTTGTCTATTTGTTTTGTTCATTGTTGTCTTGTAATGGGTGAGATCATACGGTATTTGTCTTTCACTGACTGGCTTATTGCACTTAGCATAATACTTTCCAGTTTCATCCATGTTGTTGCAAAGGGTAGGAGTTCCTTCTTTCTTTCTGCTGTATAGTATTCCATTGTGTAAATGTACCAAAGTTTTTTGATGGGCATTTGACTGTTTCCAGCACTTGGCTATTGTAAATAGTGCTGCTATGAACATAGGGGTACATAGGTTCTTATGAATTGGTGTTTCAGGGATCTTCAGGTATAGTCCTAATAGTGGAATTGCTGGAACTAAAAGCAGTTCCATTTCTAGTTTTTTAAGGAAACTCCATACTGTTTTCCATAGTGGCTGCACTAACCTGCATGCCCACCAACAGTGCACCAGGGTTCCTTTTGCCCCACATCTTCACCAGCACTTGTTGTTTGTTGATTTGTTGATGATTGCCATTCTGACAGGTGTGAGGTGGTATCTTATTGTGGTTTTAATTTGCATCTCTCTGATGTTTTTTAAATAAAGACATCGGCATATTGAATTCGAAGCCCACTGTAGTTTTCTATAGTCTCATGTCAACTAATTATATCTACAATAAACCTATATCAAAGTAAGGTCACAGTGTGAGGTCTGAGAATTGGGATTTCAATAAATATAATTTTTGAAAGAGACACAATTCAACCCATAACATGTGCCAAGACAATTCAATAGGGAAAAAGTAGTCTTTTCAACAAATGATGCTAGGACAATTAGATATCTAGATGCTGAAACATAAATCTGAATGAATATCTCGCTCCATATTCAAAGTTAACCAAATTTGATTAAATACTTCAAGATAAGCTCTAAAACTCTATAAGAAAACACAAGCATAAATTTCCATGACCTGGATTAGAATATTTCTTAAGTATGGTACCAAAAGCACAAGCAACTGAAAAAAGATAAATGAATTGGACTTCACCAAAAGTAAAATGATGTGTGCACCAGAGGACTTTATCAAGTAATTGTAGAGATAAATCACACAGGGGTAGGGGAATATTTCCAACCCATATATCTTCTAATGGTCTACTATGCAGAACAGAGAAAGAACTCAGTACAGAGGTGGTAAAAGAACAAGTATGAGAAAATATCCCAAGGAAATGAGAAGGCTGAGGGACTATTCCCTTCTAATATGAAAAAGCCAGTTTTGGCTGCAAGAATAACTCTCTGGCAAGAAACAGCTGTCTGATAGGAAAGAAAGGAAATATGGTCAGGATAAATGCTCAGAGAAGGGAGGGTTTTCCTCAGACTGGCAATAGCTCATAGCCTGGGAGGAATGACAATAGAACATGCAGCGAGGGGCACAGACAACTGGCTGGGAATGGGGAGATGGCGGGGCTGAGTGCAGGTGAGGAAAGGGAGGAAACTTGGAAACAGCTGTAACGGCATACACAATAAAAATAAAACTAACAACAGAAAGAAAAGAAAAAGTATATACTAGATTTGAATCTTGATTTTAATTTGAGTGAAATCTTTTGATGATTTATTAAAATGATGGGCCTGGCCTTTACCGATTCTTTACCTACTTCAAAAAATTTTAAGGCCTTGGCTGGTGGCTCAGTAGATAGCCACTGGCCTATGAACCCAAAGGTCGCTGGTTTGATTCCCAGCCAGGGTGCATAACCAGTTTGCAAGCCCGGTTTCCAACCAGGTCCTTAGTTAGAGGAAGGTGAAGGGCAATCATACATTGATGCTTCTCTCCCCTTCTTCCTCCTTCCCTGCCCCTCTTTCTAAAAATAATGAGTAAAATCTTCAAAATAAAGAAAAATTTTAGTAAACCTGGGATAGTAACAATGCCTGCTTATGTTTACTTCATGCCTGTAAAAGGTAAAGTTTAGACCTCATGTTTTAAAAAATATTACAAAAAGAGTAATCAGAGAGAGTTGCATTTATGAATATTTAGGGCTATTATCTATGAAAGCTATATGGTACTTATTCATTCAGAAAACATTTATTAAAAGACTACCATGCATCAAGCACTGTCTTTGTTTTCGGGCACACAGCTGGGAATAGTCAAACAAACCCCTGTTGTCCTGGAACTCACATTCTAGTTGGGGAGAGGCAAAATAATAATAATAATAATAAACAAACAGGGATCTTAAATGAACAGGAAACATAACAGTGATGAATGCTACACAGAGAAACTGAATGCGATGGTGTGAATAGGACAGTACATTGTGGGTTTTTGCATTCATGGCCTAGGAGCCACACACAACACTTTTGCTGAGGTTCTTATTGCAGGGATGTCAAACTCATTGTCACTGGGGGCCACATCAGTGTCTCGGTTGCCTTCAAAGGGCCGAATGTAATTTTAGGACTGTATAAATGCAATACTCCTTAACAGTTAAGCAAGCTGGGTAGAAACAAGGTGCTGGCCAGATAAAACAAAGTGGAGGGCCAGATTCCGCCTGCTGGGCCTTGTGTTTGCCAAGTGGGTTCTATTGGTTCATGCTCAGTCACATAGCTATCCTCAGTTCCCCACCTTGAAACCATAGAGAGACGAGGTGCCTTCATGATGACTCAGATAGAGTATACTTTGTATGTCCAGTGAAGATGGAAAGAAATAGGGACACATTCAGGATGACATCGAAGCTCTTCCAAAAGACAAGAGGCAAATTGGAAAAAAGACTAAGCACAATTCATGAATACTGTAGAGATCTTCTCCACACTTCTTAGCTGCTGCTTCTCCTATGCTCATCCACATCATGTGCCTTCACAGTCAGAATTACTATTTTATTAATCCTGCGCCCAGCTAACCTCAGTGGCCAGCTTTCATTTTATTTAACAACGTCAGATGACTGCGGGGTTTTCCCCAGCTGTTGTCACCAGATGATTGGGTACCATACACTTTTGGAAACAAAACAAGTACAAGGATTTCAAAGACAAGCTCATATAAGATACATCCTCTATCCAGTTCAACAGTGGCCGGAGCTAAATCCAATGGTGAGAACCCCAGCGCCTGGGAGAGGGCAGTGGGAAATGAGACCTATTTCAAGCACATTTGACAGTCGTGACTCATAATGGGAATCTGGGTCAGAATCTGCAGCTGGGGAAGCACCAGGAAAAGGTTCCTTTTATTATAAAAGCATGTACTTAATTACAGCTCAAAGCTGGAGTAGGGGGTGAATAGCACAGCTGGAAGGGAAAAGCAAATTAATTGGTTGACTTTTAAAGCCCCTCCTACAGTGAAATATGCCCCCTCCTGTTTTAACAACAAGTAATAACTGAAGAATTTTCAGAGCCGCCTTAAAGCAAGAGTGGACGGGATGCATGTAACAGCAAATAACTTGCATTAGATACTTCCTCAGGCTTGTATCCTATAAAAGCTCTGGGCTGATGTTTCTTTTCAGAAAGAAAACAAAGCTTGGCCCTCCGTCAGGATCATTTTCCTTAACAGGTGTTATCACCTCCAGAGAGAATGATGCTCTTATAAACAACATCCATGATTTTATGCTAAGCTCAGTATTGATGCCTCACCCCCTGGAGACACCTGAGTGACAGAGCTGGTAACTGAGGATAAAGGAAATAAAGACATTTAAATAGACGTTCATGTTTCAAGGCATAGCATGTTACTTAGAAAATAATCTGTGGGACTTAAAATATCTGTGCAAATTTCATAATAACCAGGCCCTATCTTTTTGGGCCATGGGTTGCACAAGGCAACAAAGTGCAAAATAAGGCTTCTCTCTTCACAAGGCCAGCAGTCTAGGTGAACCTAAAATATATGGAAACTTTAACAAATAATTACTAATCAAAGTTATCTCCAGGAAAAAGTTAGAGAAAATTTGATTTGATGTGCATCTTAAAGGGAACAGGAGCTGATAGGTAAAGGCCAAGATTTTAGAATCATAAAACAGGACATTAGTTAAAAGCAAAGTAGAAAAGTAATAGACATGAGCCTTGTTAATAATTATTTTTTTAATTACCAGGTTTGAAGGATCTGAACATTCATTAGAATTCTACCACTGAATATATGTGAAGATTTAGATATTTCAAGAAAAACAAAATATTTAGTACATTTGAAACTACAGTAGTGTGAGATTTTATGCTCCCTAGAATATATTTTGAGTAACTCTTTAAAATTACAACAAGTAAAGAATATTAACAGGACAACAATCTACATTTAATGTTGTTGATTAGTTCTAATTTTGTCTTATGTTATTTTGTATTAGGACACTAGGTAACCAAATTATTTATAAACATTTATAACACTGAGACTCTCTTTGGTGTTGATGCAAAGTAAGGAATAATAGAATTGACAGTGAAGCAGCAACTAGTCAACTCAATTTCAGACCTGGATATACCACTAAACTGGTTCCATAAATATTCACAAGCTACTTGGCTTCTAGGCCGTTCTGGACTAGAAATTGAGTTAGTGAACTAGATCATATTTTAATTCTTTATATCTATGAAGTCTATAGTTCTTATGTGTTTCAAATTGGCAGCACCATATCATGTATTTCTGGTCTCATTGCTTGCACAGGCTTTGAAGCCTATCATGCAATAATTCTTTTTTCAAATACAACATCATATTTTGACTTCCAGATGTGACAGTGACAGACTTGGAGCCATCATGCTATCACTGAGATAGTCCCGGCTACCTCTTTCAACAAAACACTAGAGTCAGATTTCTACCAAAGAATGAGGAAAGCAGCAAGTCCACCAGTAATCCTAACTCATCTACATACAACCATCATCATCCCTAAACTTAGGTACAGAACTGGAACCAGGTCTGGACATGAAGACCTTTCATGTACTAGATAAGATTAGCATTCAATTTTGCTATCTTCAACTTGGTTGGATAAGCAAAAATCAGTTAACCAAAGAAGTATTCAATTTATCTAAGATTCAAATCTAATTTTGAACACTAATACATAAGTTTCATCAAGAAGATATATCTTTAGGACATCAGAACACAGTGGTCTAAAAGCACCATAGATCTCAAAGACAATCATAAGTGACAGTACTATTAGTACTTATCACTTACTGGGTCCAGCCCTGTTCTAAGCACTTTAAATCTATTAAACTTAATACCTTTAACCCTCACAACACATCTTTGAGGAAGGTACTATTATTACCCATATTTCACGGATAGTAGAACTAAGTAAGAAAGAAGTTCAGTCATTTGCTTAGGATCATACACTTAATAACAGGCAATAATGTTTTTCAAATGAAAACATCCTGGCTCAGGAATCCAGACATTTAGTCATGTACTATGCTACTCCTGCATAGCTATTGATAAGAAAGAAAATATCAACATAACAACAAACAAGGGCAAGTAGGTTGCATAGATGTCGACAAGATTCTTGCTCCAAACCACTCCCAGCCCACAACCCCTTGCCAATGAATAGTCAAGGAATTGTAAAGAACTCCAAAGGAGCATAAAAGACAACCTTTTCCATCAAAGAGATTGCAATTGCATTTTGGCAGCAATATAGACATATAAAAGCAAACTATTGCTCCAGGCTCCTGAATAGGAAGGAACCTGACCAAAACAAGAAAGAATGCATCCTTGTCCCTGAGATAGTGCTGGAAAACATCAAACTTGTCGCTTCCTTGAGCTAAGGCATTACATAAAAATACAAATGTGATATAGGCTTGCTATTACATTAAATAACCATTGGGAACAAATCAGCTCATTTTGGTTGGTCACTTGCTTCATTTGTCCTATTAGTAGATGTGGTGTTTCCCACAGAGGCCACTTTCCATGCAGATGAGTCTTCATGGACAGGTCCGCATGAGAGCTTGACCATCTGGCATGTGCAACAGTGGTGAGAGAAAGACAATAAAGGGACAAAAATAATTACAGGTTTTGCCATTCCACATGGTACCTTTCCTGATTAATAATCAGGGAAAGGATATTTGGGAATTAAATGATTGATGAGTGCCACATTTAGGTTTGCTCATTGAAAGAAAAAGCAACCATGCAAGAGCAAAAGATTTTCTGTTTCTTTTTTCTCCTCTTTCCGTAAAGTATATTTGGTATCTAGGACCCCTTATGAAATATTTCAGAGAGCATCACTGGGCTTCTTGGCTGCCCTGATACCATAGTTTCTGAGACTTAATGCCCCATAAAGGCCCATGGATGCGTAGGGAACTATTTTAGAAATCTATTCTATTTAGCTTTCTGTTTGCTGTTTCTTCAGCCATGTCCAATGTTGCCATAAGCAGTTTGACTTCCAGAAACCAGATGGATGACATATCCGGGAACAAAGGCTCCTTGGTTATGTAAGTAACCTGAGGGCCTGTTGTTCTTCTCATCAACACTGGGCCTGCAAACCCGTTTCATGGGGCCATTTCTACCTGTCCTGCATGTATTTCTAAATGTGTGAGTTTTAGGAAGGGTACTGAGATGTTCACAGAAATAATTGTTTGAAGAAAATACGTTTCTATGTTTTAAATGCAACTCTTCTGCTTAGAACTTCAGCTTCAACAAAATAAAAAATGTGCATATACAGACAGGTATATATAAATATATATATGTACACACATAGAAAACATATATATGTTTCTAGATTGCACTGTATTTTCCCCTTAATGTTATGTAAGATAAATATAAATGTAGTTGTTGTTTTCTTATTTTAATCAAGGCAACTAGATATTTGGTTAAAGTTGGGGATTTAGTTTGAATATCTTTCCCCTTGACTAAAGGCTGGACAAGACAATGTGAATTAAAAAGCTTGAAAAATTTGGAAAGCATAGAAATTTCAAAAGAGGCATTTCTTTTCATTTATTTTCATTTGTTTGTTTGTTTTTTGGCACTTTAATTTTATTTAATTGTTAAAGAGGCATTTCTGAAAGTGTAGTGTAATCAATGAGTCACCAGTACAGTTCTTGCAAGAATATTTGTTTCAAAATTTGATACTGGTAAGCCTTTGTTAAAAAAAAAAAAATTTTGAATATAGAATAAAATGATGTGAGTCTACTTTTGAAAGTCTAGATTTTTGGGGGAGTCTTTTTAGTTCAAAAGTGAAATACTCCCTCTCAGAAGTCTTCAACTTAATGAGTATATTTCTTGTTATTTGATATAATATGTCATTATCCACCTGTGGAAGTAATTCAAGGAGCCATCTGCAGGGGATGACTGAAAAATCAGTTATGGGTAAGGTTAGGTAATAAAATGGTTCTACTGAGATTTGTGATGCCAGCCAAGTATCTGTTCTCTACATCAGAGTACTAAGTTACCCGAAGGATTCACAGAGAGCTGGGCACCAGCTTACTGAGTGGATCCAGCAGTTGCCCATATAAGAAGTTATGTGTCTCATTTATAAAGCTTGGAGAGAATGCATCTTAGAGTAAACTTTGATTTCTAAAACTTTAGGAAAACTGTGAGGAGAGTCGCATCTGAAAAACAGATTTAATCATCTTCCAACCAGTTCTTTGGAGAATCACAAACCTGCTTTATCCCTCTCTCAGAAACAAACCAATTAAAAATCCATTTTGTCAAATGAGTAATTCACCAAAAAATGAATTGGCAATTTTTTGCTGTTATACTATGATCTTGTTTTAGCCGATCAATAGCTTGTCCCTAAAGCAAACTCTTTGTCTTTAACCCACCACACAGGCACTGTTGCATTATGCTTGAAGAAAAATGGGGAAAAGTACTATCAGAGAAGGATATTGTGTGTAGTTCCTCTCACAGTGATTTCAAGAAAATTCTTTTCTGCAGAGCATCTAAGGAAACTATTATGTGAAACACTCTCTGGGAGAAGATAACTCAGTGCAGAGAGAAAAGAAAGCACACAGGCAGAAATGACTCTCAACACTGACCTTTTGGAGGATTATCATTTTTGAGTCATTCAGTTATCTCCTGTGATTCTGGCTGTGCTTACAAAACAATCTTCTGATTATAGTTTGGCTTCCAGCACAGATTTGCCTGCCAGGAAGGAATGTGCTGGTTGGGACAACAATGTCGCCATAACCCTATACTTTGACTCACTAGAACATCCAGTTCTTTCAATCCCTCTGTCTTTTCCTTCCTTTACTTTGCTCCTCATCCAATTGCGTTTCCATGAATTATTCCAGAATGTTGGTTTGCCATTTGCCAAGATTTTAAATGTTCTTGTTGTTCTGTTTTTTTTTTTTTCTTATTATTATTCATATGATAAAATCAAAGCTCTGAATGAACTATAACTACATTTTTACCTTTGCACCCAAGCTACTGAATTCTGGAGAGAGATGTCTCAAAATATTTGCTAACTGTATGATTGCTAACCTCAGGTAGGCCTTCAATATTACTTAGAAAACATTTTTATTTCCTTATTGAATTCAGTCTCCAAAACTCTACAGTGACTTTTCCAAATTTCCTAATTGTTGCCAGATCTCTAGATCCCCATCTCCTCTTGCTTTCTCTCTACAGAGAACATGGAATGTACCCAGAGGGAAGGTCTTCATTTTTCTATCAGGATATACAGTAGTCTACCTGCATTTGTATGAATATTGCCTTTCTCTTCTATTATTACATTGCAAAAATGAAACCATCTTCTGCTTAAGGTCAATTCAATAGTCATGTTTTGGATCACTACCTTCCTTTACGTGCACCTTTACCTTTCTACCAGCACCTCCTTAGCAGCACAAAACATGCTCACATCTCTTTAATTAAATACCCACATACACATGCACATAAACAAACACTAACATACATGAACTGCACCCATTCCAGAGACCTCCAATTGCCCCACAGCTACCACCCTATTTGTCTCCTCCTCTTCCCTTCCATACTTTTCTGAAAATGCCTCCATATTCAATGTGTCCTATCATTCATTATCTTTCATTGTGTCCATCTTTGAGATGGGTTGATTTAAAGTAGCTTTTTCATTTCTCCTTGTTAAATATCTTTTTAAGTCAATTCATGTAATTTATATTTTCCTACAACTATCAATTTAACCTCAGATATCCCAATGGATCAAAATAATATAGAATTAGCCTCTTGAAATTTTTATAACTCTTCTTAATAGCATTAGTTAAGGATTCTTTCTCATTCATAATGGTGTTTATCTTATTTTAACCTCCATTGTTTGATGAGGCTTTTCAAAGATGTGTCCAGTGTGTTGAACTTTTCATAAAATAACTTTTAATTCATTAATAAGTTCTTATATTCATATCTGTATTGATTAATTTCTGCTTCCATATTTACTATTTATTTTCTTCTACTAATCTGAAATTTACCTCATTATTTATTCTTTGACTTCATTTCTTTATTTTCTCTTTGATCTATTTTTTTAAGATATTATTTATTATTTTCAGAGAGAAACAGGGAGAGAAGCAGAGAGGGAGAGAAGCATCAATGTATGGTTGCCTTTCACCTGCTTCCAGCTACAGACCTGGCTGGAGACCTGGCTTATAACCTGGTTATGTGCCCTGGCTGGGAATGGAATCAAGACAATGACTTTGGGTTCTTTGATCTAATTTTAAAGCGAATTTATTTAAAGCTATAAATGCTTAACTTTGTACCAGATTCCATTGGTTTAATAGCATTACATTTTCATTGTCATGTATTTATAAATAATCTCTAATTTTGGTTTTAATTTTTGCTTTAAGAAAAAGTCATATGAGTGTATTTTTATTGTTTATTCCATTATAATTATCACAATTTTTCCCTTTTGCCCCCTAACCCATCCCACCACTCTCTTCCTTAGTCATTCACCATCCCATTGTCCATGTCCATGAGTCATTCATACAAATTCTTTGACTAATCCCTTCCCCTTCTTTTCTCCATTTCCCTCCTCCCTCTTTCCCTCTACAGCTGTCAGTCTGTTTCGTGTTTCCATATCTCTGGTTTTACTTTTCTGATTAGTTTATTTTGCTCATTAGAGTACAATTATAAGTGGAAGTCATATGGCATTTTTCTTTTGCTGACTATCTTATTTCACTAAGCATGATAGTCTCCAGTTCCATCCATGACATCACAAAAAGTAGGAATTTCTTTTTTCTTTCTGTCATAGAGTATTCTGTTGTGTAAATGTACTGTAGTTTTTAATCCACTCATCTACTGATGGACACTTGGGCTGTTTCCAACACTTAGCTATTGTAAATAGTGCAGCTATGAATATAAGGGTGCATAAGTTCTTTTGACTTGGTGTTTCAGGATTCTTATGATAAATTACCAACAGTGGGATCGCTGGGTCATAAGGCAGTTCCATTTTTAATTTTCTGAGGAAATTCCATTCTGTTTTTCACAGTGACTACACCAGTCTGCATTCCCATCAAAAGTACACTGGGGTTCCTTTTTCACCACATCTTCACTAACACTTCTTATTGGTTAACTTATTAATGACAACCATTTGAACATGTGTGAGGTGATATCATACATCAGAATAAACTGAAAATGGATAAAAGACTTAAATATAAGCCATGATAGCATAAAAGTCCTGATGGAAAACATAGATAGTAAAATTTCAGACAGCCCACACAGCAATATTTTTGCTAATATGTCTCTTAGGGCAAGGGAAATAAAGGTAAAAATAAAAAAAATGTGGACTACATTCAAATTAAAATGTTTCTGCTCAGCTAAGGAAACCATCATCAAAATGAAAAAGGAACCAACAGCATGGGACAATCTATTTGCCAATGATATATCAAACAAAATAGAATATAAAGAACTCATATGACCTAACACCAGGAAGATAAACAATCCTATTGGAAGTTGAGCAAAGGACCTAAATAGACATTTTCTAAGGAGGACATACAAAGGACCCATAGGCATATGAAAAAAACGGCCAGCATCATTAGCCATTAGAGAGGTAAAGATTAAAACCACAATGAAATATAACCTCACACCTATCAGAAGACTACATTTTTAGCTCTCCATTTAATGTTCTCTGTTTAATGTGAAATTTAAAGAAGTACTTGAACTTTTGTACTCTAGAAACTTGGTCATTTAAAAAATAATCATGAATAAAAAATATATAACTCTTAAGAACAAATCTCTATTTGGGATAAAGATTTATATTTTTATAATATATATCATTCTAAGAGAGGTGTGTGCATACCTGTGCTTTGCTTTTTTGTTCTTTTTTAAAGATACATAACTAAGAGTGCTCACTAAAGCCAATTAAGTAAAAGTTTCAATAAATCTACATTACTACTTATGAAGATTCATGTGATACTTCTTCATGGGAGTTTTGCTCATAATTGTATCCACAGAATTTTACATTCAGCTGTTTATTTATTTCAAATTTACTGTATTTAATTTTCTAAAAAAAAAAAAATACCAAACCAATGTATGTCTTTTTAGCAAATAAAATAGTGCAGAGATATAAGAAACAAAAACCTAATTATATTACTTTCCTCTACCACTCTTATCTCCTCAGTTAGCCAACATTAGTTTTCTAGTATATATATTTTCACAATTTTGCCATGAATGCTCGTGAGCAACTACTCACCTACCTCCAAGTAAAGAGATGGCAGCTAACTATTTTCAGAAGAGAATACCTGGTATAGGATAATAGGCATCTATAAGAACAGATCTCTATTGATATATAGAATCTATAATTCACCTCCTGAGCCATTTCTCTTTAACTGAAAAAAACAACACTAAATGTAGAAGAAGGGCAAAGTATTTTAGACAGTTTTCTTAGGTACTAGAAGAACCCATGTCATGTCTTTGGGAAATTTTATCTTTATATATTTTTAAGTGTATGGTATAGACTGAATGTTTTTAACAATCTCTCCAATTCAGATGTTGAAATCCTAATCCTCCATGTAGTTGAAGGTGGAACATTTAGAAGATAATTACATCATGAGAGTAGAGCCCTCATTATGGGATTAGTGCCCTTATACGAAGAGAAAGGAGAGAGATGATCTCTCTCTTTTTCAGTCATGTGAAGATACTCAAGGAGGTAGCTGTTTGCAGTGTAAGAAGAAGGTTCTCACCAGACATTGAATCCAATGACTCTGACCTTAGACATCTCAGCCTCTAGAATGATGGAAATAAATGTTTATTGTTAAATTCACCAGCCAATGTTATTTTTGTTATACAGCCCAAACTACCAACAGTGTGCAGTGTGTATATATGTATTTGTAAGAACAATATAGAGATTATACTATACAGTTACAATAATTAAGACAATATAGTGTTGGCAAAAGAACAGACAAATAGATCAACAAAAATGGAATAGAGCCCAGAAATAGACCCATAAAAATATAGTCAACTCATCTTTGAGAAAAGAACAAAGATAATACACTGAAACAAAGATAGTCTTCTCAACAAATAGTACTGTAAAAACTGAACATCCACATGCAAAAATTAAAAGAGGATGGACACAGATCCTACACCCTTAACAAAATTAACACAAAATAAATCATAGAACTAAATGCAAAACACAAAACTATTAAATTTTTAAAAAGATATCATAGGATAAAACCCAGATGACCTTGGGTTTTGGCGATGAATTTCATATACAACATCGAAGGCATGATCTATAAAAGAAATAATTGATAAGTTGAACTTCATTAAAATTAAAAATGCCTGCTCTGAGAAAAGTAATATCAAGGGACTGAGAAGAAAAACCAAAGCCTGGGAAGATTTATTTGCAAAAGACATGTCAAATAAATGACTTGCAGCCAATGTAGTATATAAATACCTGTCAAAATTCAACAACAAGAAATCAACAACCCAATTTTAAAAATGGACCAAAGACCTTAACAGATATCTCACCAAAGAATGTACACAGATGACATATAAGCACATCGATAGATATGCCATATTTTGACACCAGGACAGTGCAAAATAAAACAATGACATATACAGCTACACACCATTCATAATGGCCAAAATATGGAAAACTGCCAACACCAAATGCTGATGAGGATGTGGTGCAATGGGAACACTCATTCATTATAGGTGGGGATGCAAAATGGAGCAGGTACTTAAGGAGAGAATGTGATGGTTTCTAACACTAGACATACTCTTACCATACACTCCAGCAATCATGCTCCTTGGCATTTACCCAAAAGAGTAAAAACCTGATCTCTGCACCCAACCCCGAAAAAACAGAAAACAAAAAACAATCTGTACATGGATTTTTTAGCAGCTTTTTCATAACTGTTAGAAATGAAAGCAAGCAAGATGTCCTTCAGTGGGTGAGTAGATAAATAAACAACTACATGACATTCTGCAAAAGGCAAAACTATGGAAACAATAAAAAGATCAATCAATGCTGGAACTAAGGTTGAGGGGAAAGAATAAATGGAATAAATAAGCAGAGAACAGATCATTTTTAGGGCAATGAAAATATTCAATATAATGTGATAATGATGAGTACCTATCATTATACATTTGTTCAATGTACAATTAATGTAGGTTCCTCAACGGTACCACTCTAGTTAAAGTGATGATAATGAAGGAGGACAGAAGATACATGGGAAATCTCTGTACCTTCCTCTCAATTTGCTGTGGGCCTAAAACTACTCAAAAATGATAGTCTCAGTTAAAATACAGCATACCTCAGGGGTGTCAAACTCATTTTCATGGGGGGGGGGGGGGGACGTCACATCAGCCTTATGGTTGCCTTCAAAGGACCAAATGTAATTTTAAGACTGTGTAAGTGTAACTACTCCTTAACAGTTATGTGAGCAGAATAGAAACAAGGTACCAGGCAAAAGGTGCCTGGCCAGATAAAACTAGGTGGAGGGCCAGATGCAGCCCATGGGTCTTGTGTTTGCCACTGTGACATACATTGTATTCCAACCCCCATAAAATATCTAAATAAATTAGTTAATTTAGCTCAGAGAGATGATACCCATTTGAGAGACAAGCTCCTAGAACTATTATGCTTGACACAAAAGCCTTTGTTCCATAACTTTAAAATCAAGTATGAAAAGAATAGAAAAATATGTCCATTTTGAGATGTTTTTTTTTTTTTTTTCTTTTTGGAAGAAAATCATTTAAAAGTAGATGTAAACCCTGGCTGGTGGTGCAGGGTGTAAGGCACCAGCCTGCAAATTCAAAGGTCATTGGTTCAATTCCTAGCCAGGGCACATAACCAGGTTGCAAGCCAGGTCTCCAGCCAGGTCCATAGCTGGAGGAAGGTGAAAGGCAACCAAATATTGATGTCTCTCTTCCTTTCTCCCTTTCCCTCTCTCTAAAAATAATAAATAAAATCTTTTTAAAAATAGACATAAAAACTACAAAGAAAAAGAAAAAGAAAGAAAAAGAAAGAATTTCAACTGTTGTGCAATGACATCCAATATACTTTGCAATGACCCACTTGCATTGGGCTGAGTGTTTAGATTTTGCATATGTTCAGAATATTCTGTGAACCTAAAGAAGTTCATTATACAGCCTCTTCCACTTGTCACAAAGGTAAAGCACACTTAGAAAGGTCGGGATTGTTTTAACTCTAAATTGAGGAATGTCTGCATCAAAGGAACCTTCAAGTGACCTTGGCCATGCTCTGATTACTAACTAGTTCTGACTTCACATGATGACACATATTATTTTCATCAGGAAAATTCAAAGAAATCAGGATTCTGGATGCCTGTGTTGAATGCTAAGTGATGACATCCCGACTCTGTAGCTAATTATTTGTTTTGAAGTTATTGACACACATTGCACAATCAGTTTTTAAAGGGGTTTTGATGAAAAGGTGATACAGAAATAAGAAGGTTCCAATGGAAAAAAAAAAAAAAATAAAGTCACATTTCCATGCTTATTTCACACTATCCAAACATTCAAGCACTGAGAAATTTGGAAGTATTTTCATGTTCTGTTTTTCTCAATTAAAAAAAAAAAAACTGCTGAAAATGATGTAAAGTAACAATATAAAATTATATGAATAAGCCCTGGCTGGTGGCACAGTGGATAAGGTGCCAGCCTGCAAACCCAAAGGTCGCTGGTTCGATTCCCAGCCAGGGCACGTAACTAGGTTGCAAACCAGGTCTCCAGCCAAGTCTATAGCTGGAGACAGGCTAAAAGCAACCACATACTGATGTCTCTCTCCCTCTCTGCCCATCTTTCTTTCTCTCTCTCTAAAAATAATAAATAAAACCTTTAAAATTATATAAATAAATGTTGTAGCCAAAAAAACAGACTACTATGCAGCCCATTAAACTGTATATATGAATTTATATTTATGTTTCATGTCATGGGAGAGTATCATGTTTTGAATCAGGTTACAAAGCATGCATATATGATTATTTCTTTGGTTATATGATATATATTTGTGCTTATGTGTGCGTATATATATATATATATATATATATATATATATTCACACACACACATTTGACAATGTACACAAAGGCACACATATAAACACATACATCAGGCCAGCCCGGAGCCACTATGCTTCCAAATTTTCTTCATATTTCCTTTCAGGTCAGAATTGTTTTTTCCTCTTTTATCTATTTTATGGATGTGTTTGGCTGAAGTGTTTTGGCCAGGTAACATTTCTGATGTTTTTCCCAGAGGGTTTCCCATGGCTGATGGGCCTCCTCTGTGGTCCCACTTCCCAGCAGCCATACCCTGCACCATCTGTTTTCTGTGGCATAATTCTAGCTTCTGACATGAAACTCGCACTCTTGGGCTCACTAACACCTCATCTTGCTTCTTTTACTGTAGCCTAACGTTGATGACGACCTCATCTTGTTGGCATATTGTCTCCAGTTTGGCCTTTCCGTCCTCCTATCACTAGTATAGACAATGTTCAACTCCTTTGATTTTCTTACCTAAGAGTTCTTATGTCATAGGCTGAGTCAGAGACATATAGAGAAAACGGTTGAAACTTGTATGGCTCTCAGAAATGTTGTACCATAGCCCAATCTCTTGAGCATTATGATAGATTTGTCCCTTGGTTCAATTTATCTTGGCCTGGAATGTTTCAATAAATTTGGCTTAAGTCTCTTTGTCCAAGTTTTGGGAAGTCCAGTTTGCTTCCTGGGTATTTCCACTTATTTCTAGAATCTTATAGTCTTATGACTTCTTGTTTGAGTTCCTGCTCTCATTGGACTTAATTTCATTTACCTTCCTGCTCTAATATGTGGAGGGCTGTTTAATCTCTTTGTCTCCTTTCCTGAGGTCATTCCTTCTGGGTCTCCCCTTTCTCTTTCTAAGTGGCCCCTCTTTGGGTATTTTCTTAAATAAAGTCAGTTCCTTTCTGTTTGCATTTTCCTAAAGAAATACACTTCCTATGCGTTCAAAGATAGGTAAAGTCAATTTGCCACTGCCCCAAAGATAAGTTTTTCAAGCAAAGGAGTAAATAATGTAGTACATAGACTTTGAGATTAAATGTTTAAAAACTGGGAGGAGAGGGCACTTCACTCATTTTTTTACTCATAGAAAGGGATGATTAAGAATAATTACTTAGGTTCTACAGAATAGTATTCTATCACAAGCTCTGCTTTAACATTATTTCTTAATTTTTAATAGTATAATGAAGTGATAAGAAGAGTAAAGAACAGAGGAGCTATTGTGAACCAATTTTTCAGGCTATAACTCATTATTTGCTCCTATAAATCACTAAGAAACGGAAAATCTACTTTTGGAAATACATAAAAAATTATAGTAAACAGCCACTGAAAGCGGCTTACATATATATAGATTTCATTTTAATGGTATTCATTGTAATAAGATTTAAACTATATAGATCCCTCTATAAAACAAACTCACAGTGAAATTTAAAAAAAAACATTACAGAGAATGACTAACATTTTAATTGCATAGACAATTTATTTCTTTAATGTAACCTTTCCTCCTTTTGATTTCAACTAGCCGTATCCAGCACCCTGATTCACCTACTTCATTCTCCCTTATCCATTCACTTCCGTAGTTGTTAAGCCCACAGGACAATAAGGAATTGGTCATCCTCAAATAATCTTAGGAACAAAGATTCAGGTTGAATGACCACAGAGACAGAGTTTCAATCAAACTAAAGATAACTTCTAGGCCTCGGTTGTTTTTCAGCTGCAGATCTGGTTGACTAGTGAAACCAAAGTGGGGCCATAGCGGGCTGACATCCGGACCAGGTGCCCTCCCTGACCAACCGCCCCCTCCCCTGGCACCAACCAATCCATAGAGACTATAACCCTGATCCGACCCTAACTCCCTTAGTCACCATGATTGATGATTTTTCCCCCTATATAGCCCATCCCTGAGAGCTATCAAGGAGACAGGTCTTTGAGCTCACTTGTGTTTCCAGGCAAAGGGCATTCCTGAAAAGAAACTCTTACTTTCTCCACTACAAATCCTATTGGGTTTAAGGCACAAAGGCAACAGACCCGTTTATTCTGGTAACAGCACTGAATTCATTCCATCAGTGTGACAAGACCCATGTCCAAAGACCCTACTCTTCATATTGAAGTGTTAAAAAGAAACAACAGACCTGAAATGCAGTCACTTGTACTAAGCTCCACCAAGAGTTAATGCCGAACTTGATTGCAGTTTCAGCCTCTCCCAGGAACAGAAGTTAGAACCAATCAGGCTAGAATTTCCTGGCCGGCACTAGTCAGGTGACCTGCCTTCCCTTAAAGAAAGCCACCTTGCCCAAAATAATCAACTCTATTAACTTTCTTGCCCCACCCTCTTCCTCCCCATTTAAAACTCCTATTTTGTATGACTCCTCAGAGCTCATTTTAATTTGCCATTCATGAAATTTTCATTAAAGCCAATTAGAGCTTTCAATAAACTCAGCTGAATTTTTGTTCTTTAACAAAAGATACTTTAGGAAGAGCAAAAAGGATTCCTGGAGGAAAAGAGAGGAAGCAAAAGAGAAGTATGGACAGATGATAATTAACATTTCCCTTTGAATTCACACAGAGTTCTTAGTTAACTAACATTATTAAGCATCTAGGTAACAGGCAATGTCATCTGCCTAGAGGCGAGTCAAGAATTCTTTCAGGAAGTTCTCACACTTGTCTTTCAGAGAAAGGACAGACAAGTACTCACAATACAAACAATATAGCAAGGGGATTGCTTAGAATGCTATGGAAGTCCAGGGAATTTCAGGGAGGACTAGAAAACTAACTCATTCTAAGGCTTAAGGAAGTAACAAAGCCTCTTTTTCTGAACAAACTGTAGTTCACTTCCTCTGAGCCCTCTTCTCAACTAGGCTTCATCTAGCCTAGTATTGCCTAGCCCAGTCTCAGAAAAGAATCCCACTGAGTCATTCCCTCACCCTTGATATCTGATCAAGTTACTCATTGATGTACACAAGTCCTTGGCCTGCCTTTAGTAAGACTCATCTTAGGTCAGCAGTGGTCCATCCTCTGACTCCCTCGCTTGCTCTGCCCATTGGCTATAAATCCCTACTCATCTTTATTGTATTTGAAGTTGAGCCTGATCTTTCTGCCCTATTGCAATACATTGAACAAAGCCTTCTTTCCCACTTTAATTAATGGCTGAATAACTTTTTCTTCTTTAATGAAAGTCTTCCTCATTGTGGTTATAATAAACCCAACTCACGAAGGACAAGGAAAACAGGAGGTAGAACAGTGAGAAACATCCTTTATTCTTTTCTTTACAGGCAGAGGAAAGGCATTTTCAAAGGCACATAACCTTGAGATAATCTTGAAGTAGCACGGATCTTATGTGACTGGAGACTAAGATGCATGTGACATAATGGTGTGCGATGAGGCTAGGGACTTAGGCCAGGAACTGCTCAGGCATGAAGAACCTGCCCAGGAGTATTTACGCTAAGGGATGTTTGCAGTTTACCCGCTGATAAATTTCAAGAGGAATATGATGTTTGGATTTGCATTTTCAAAAGACCATTGCAGATGCTATGCTGAACATGAATGGAGGGGGTGTGTATTTGGTGGGCTGCATGCTTGGCTAGGTGACTCAGAGACTAGTGAGTATGCAGCATTCAGTGAAGTTCAGATGGCAGGGGAGATGGGTGGGACTGGACCGATTCACCTAGACATCTACATCTGAGATGGGATTCCATGGTCATGAGCATTAAAGTAATGAGGAGAGGAAAGAGGGTAGGCTGATTCCTGCAGTTCCCTGATTAGGGTGCCTGGAAGGGTGGTGACTCTTTGTTGAAAAAGAATATACAAGAGGAAGGAGGAGGTTTGAGGAAAGATGAGGAAAAGTTTAAACTTTTTCCTTATATCCCATTATGCAAAATTTAGAGAACGAAAATTGTGAATTGGCTGTACAGTCTTTTACAATTAGCTGTGTAAAACCAAATTAAAGTAATTCATAACTATAATCATTTTAAATGCATTTAATTTTAATATGTTTCAAATATTTTTACTGTATAATTTACAAGAAAATTGTTCTATATTAAAATGGTCATTTTCTCTAATTGCCTATTACCAAATCAGGATAGACTGTGAAACAGAAATGTATTTGATAAATCTAAAAGGATGAGCTAAAATTTCTGAAGTAGCTTATTGCTGAGTTCTCCTGGGTAGAATAGCACAAAAGATACCAAAGGTGTCTCTCATTTCTGGTTGTTAATTTTAATTTATTTGTACTTATAAACACAGTAAGCTTAAATTATCATTAATACTAATGTACCTCTCTCTTACTGAGATATTAAAGTTCTTCATAGATCTGAAAAGATACTAAGAATGTTCTCAAAATTTAATAAAGACAGTTTTAACTGGAAAACACATAGTTGCAGACATTCCCATAGGAAAATATGTTGAAATATAGACAGAAAAAAGCATGTAGAAATAATAAATTTACTAACCTATTAGAAAACATAGCAATAAGTACAGCCATGCTCTGCATCATGACATTTCCATTAGCAATGAGCCACATATAAATGGACCTCCACCTTGGCCAGTATGGCTCAAATTGTTGGAGCATCATCCCTTAGCTGAAAAGTTGCAGGTTTGCTTTCCACTCAGTGCACATATCTAGGTTGAGGGTTCAATCCCCAGTCCGGGTACCTCTGATCCCCAGTCCAAGTATGTACAGGAGGCAACCAATGGGTGCTTCTTTCTCACAGCAATGTCTCTCTCTCTCTCCCTTCCCATCTTCCTTCCTTTTTCTCTAAAAGCAATGAAATATAATTGTCCTTAGGTGAGGTTAAAAAAATAAATAAAAAGAAGAAGGAGAAGAAGAAAGAAGAGGAGGAGAAGGAGGAAGAAGAAAAAAAAGGAGGAGGAGAAGAGAAAGAGGTTGTCCCATAGATTATATTAGGGCTGAAATATTTCTGTTGCCTTGTCATAGCATAACACATTCCTCATGTGTGTGTTTGTTGCATAAACAAGTCTACTGCACTGCCAGTTGTATAAAAGCATAACATACAATTATGTCTAGTATGTAATACTTGAGAATGATAATAAACAACTAAGTTGCTGTTTTATGTATTTACTATACTATACCTTTTATCATTACTCTAGGATGCGCTCTTTCTACTTATAAAAAAATTTGCTGTAAAACATGCCCTGTTCCACTGGCTGCAACCTTATACATC
This sequence comes from Noctilio leporinus, assembly GCA_004026585.1. Lineage (NCBI taxonomy): Eukaryota > Metazoa > Chordata > Mammalia > Chiroptera > Noctilionidae > Noctilio > Noctilio leporinus. The sequence goes on along the minus strand of PVIW01002510.1, from coordinate 176,939 downwards.
TCATATTTATGGATCTCCTGATCGCGTCATTTGCTCTTGCATTTCATTATATCTCGTGTTGTTTTGTACAGTAGCACACTGGACAGGCCTGTTGCCTGGGAGCAAAAGGCTGTGCCACATAGACTTAGGTGTGCACTAGGCTATAAAGTTAGGCTTGTGGAAGTGAACTCTATTATGTTTGCACAATGACAAAATTGCCTAATGACACATTTTTTAGACTGTACTCCTTTCAGTAAGTGGCCCATGAATGTCTATAACTGTCAACATTTCCTGAAAATATCGTTGGCCAGGATATATAAACTTCTGTAGGTGATTTTATTTCTAACGTCTCTCAAATCCTTCTCACAAAAAGACAGTTCAAATAACAGCACTGAATGAAACATGCTCACATCCCCTAGGCCAACTTAAAGAACTGAAAAAACCACATCCTCTTACCCTTTAAACACTCTCGGCGATGCAAGTGCCTACTTTATGATGAAACCGTAAGAATACCAACATGTCAGGTGGCACACTTATTTTCTAAATACATGTATTGCTAATGAAACCGGCCTCCAGAGAATAGGTTTATATAGATGTGCAAATTAAAAAATCACTAATGGCTCTGGCTGGTGACTCAATGGATAGGTGCTGGCCTGAGAACCCAAAGGTTGATAGTTCGATTACCAGCCAGGCACATGACAGTTTGCAAGCCAGGTCTCCAGCCAGGTCTCCAGCCAGGTCCTTAGTTGGAGGCAGGTGAAAGGCAACCATCCATTGATGTTTCTCTCCCTCTCTGCCTCCTTCCCTTGCCCTCTCTCTGAAAATAATAAATAAAATTGCTAACATTTTTTAAAAGCACTAATGGGAATAGACTAAATATGAAAGGTAAATTTGCACACATAGCAAAGCCTTCTAACATTCATCTACCCTACAAGGAAGTGTTATATTGGTCTTAATATTACCCAGGAAAACGGATAAGTGGAGAAAACACCACTGGGCCAATATGCAATGCCACTTTGGATAAAAGAAAATATTTATTAACTTAATCAGAGGAATAGAATCCTTATCACAGTCTGATTTTCCCATGCTAGTTCTAGAATGATGCAAAAATGCAATGAGAACATTTCTTATATAGAAGATGAAAATGTAACCATCTTCTAAAAAACAATTTCAGATAGACTTTTGATTGGCTGTAAGTTGAAATAGCTTAGTTCCTTATCTGTGATAAAATCGATCATTTTCAGATTACAAAAAAAGTGTGAAAAAAGTTTTATCATAAATAAAATATCATAGAATAACAGATGTCCAGGAACCTCAGAAGATGTACTAATATCCAGCTAATGGTGATTTGATAGTATATACATTTTTAGTCCTTAACATGGTGCATGTAACGCACAAAAATGGAATTAAATTTAGCCTAATTTTCTGATCTTCTTGTTCTTTTCTGAATAATTAATTGATTGGACTAGGTGTAATAGTGTCTTTGAAAAACTAAAGTATGGCTCAAATGATTTCTAGCTTTTTCAATTAGTGCGATAATGCAAAAAGACCTGCAATAGGACACAGGATTTAGAAAAGTCAGGATGTACAGAAAGTAACCTCCCCATTTACTAACAAGGTCATCCAAGAATGTAATTGCTGAAACAACCTTGCAAAGGAATGAAAGTACTGAACACTGCAGTGCTGATTACCCTGATTTCAATTACTCTGGTTTAAATGGAATGAAATAGGGCTCTTACTCCATTAATTAACAAGCCTACCCACAGGTGATCTCTAAATGCTCCATGTATAACTCCTATTAATGCAGAAAATATACATGCCCCCAAATGGCAGGTCTTTATATTAAACTCAATTATGCAGTTTACAAGAGAGTTGGAGTTCCTTTATTTTTCCACACTAAAATTATCGAGAAGCGTAAAGAAAGAAAGAAGGCGTGGGGCAGAAGGAATGTTCCCTACATTAACGAATAAATAATCTGGAGGCACTGCCTTGCTTGAATTAGTTCATTTTTAGGGAAACCAAAATGGCTGTCCTGCTGGGGACATTTTCAACAAGGATGCCTGACCAGCTGATATTTGATCTGACCACAATGTGGTTTCAATTAGCAGTAGCGCTTACAAAACTGGTAGCAGTCGTTGTTTCAGAAAATATGAGTTGGAAAGGCTTGCAAGATACCTTAGATGTATGCACAATCTAAGTGCCAGATCTTTAATTTCTTCATGGCTGACCATTCACATCCTTGTAAGTCTCAACAGGTTTAGAAAAGTTGAGGATTTCCCATACCCTCTACTATATCTTTGGAAACTTCTTTTTAATTCTTTTTTCTCACTTGTCTAATTCTGCTTTGGTTAAAGTCAAGAAGGGGCTCCTAAGTTATCTCAATAATGCAATTTTGGATATTTTCAGCATTAGAGAAGCTATATAACATGCACTAACTAATTCAAATATATTGGTGATTATTTTCTTTTTTCAATAAGATACTTCCAAGAATCAAGGAAGGCTGTGTTGGAAAGGATAGATGTGGGACAACTGTCCTCCTAGGAAACAGGAAGAAAATACAACGACACAAACACAAATCCAAAGAATGGTCAGCACTGTTTTTCTGGGTTAGTAGGCTCTTCCTGAGATGTTCCAAATCACTGACCAGGAAAACTCTGACACAAAAGAAGTCCTCACCGAAACAGCAACTCAGTTCATGGGTACCTCTCAAGATGCCTTCTGGTTTTTGCTACCTGGGCTTGGAAGAGTCAGTACCTGGGGGATGAATGATTTCTTCTTGAGTGTTGCATCTCTGTTAGGACAGGGGTGCAGTTGTAACTTCTGATAACTTCCAGATCCAAAAGGTTCTCCACATGTAATATGATATGAGATTAACTGAACCAAACAGAAAATAACAATTTCCTATCTAGCTGTATACATAGGGGATATCTTTGTTAAAACAGTGGCATGGATATTAAAGCACATTTCACAACATAAAACATAATTTTAATAAATTCAAATACCTGTGCCAAAATTAGTTACCTGTTACCCTAATTGTAACTCATGGGCCAGCAAATGATGGCTTATGGACCAACCTGGTCTTCTACGGGAACACGGTGTCATCATTTATCCACTTGTGGTCTATCTGCTTTCCTCTAGGACAGCAGGGTTTAGTAGTTGTTATCTTCATTTGGAGAAAAGTAAAATGATCTTAGTGTTTTACAGATCATTAGGCTTCCAGTTTAAAAAAAAAAAAAAAAAAAAATCAGGATGTACCAGCAGGTATGAAACGAAGTCCTAAAGCAAAGCCCAGCAGAACCATAAGCAAATAGCTTTTAATGGTGCTTCAACTGAAGAGGAAATTGCAGATATTAGAAATCAAGACAATCTATAAATCATAGGCTTTTGATCAACAGGAAATAAGAGCTTCAGGTAATTCTCAATGTTTTGTTTTTTTGTTTTTTTTTTTTAGCTAAAATATGACATTGTCTTAAACCCTTTCTTTTCTGTGAATTAAGAGGTGAGCCAAAATATATTCCCAGACTCTCATGCAGATAGGCAGTCACAAGCCAAGTGCCTTCAAATGAATAATTTCTTGCCTAGTATATTGTAAAAATAATAAATTTTGTTTAAAATGTCAAGCCATGGTCAAAACATACAATTAATGAGGGCTTGTAATTGGAACAACAACAACAACAAAAAAATCTCTATTCACGCTAATGACATTTAAGAAATTATAGATATACAGACATATTCTTTGCACCATTCTGTACAATCTGGCACCTGCACCCAGATATGCAAAAACAACAGAAGCAGTAGTAGGGAAATCAATCCAGAATGAAGAAAACCAGAAAACTGCCCTGTCCCGATCATTATTAACAAGAAACCGTTAATATTGATTTATGTATAAGTATAAATTAGACTTGTATATTGGTTGTTAGAAAAAATGCTTATGTGCAGGTATATAAATATACATATAGTTCAGAATTCTATCTATATAGTTTATTTCTTAATATTGATTCTCTTTAATTTTCATATAAATGGTCAAGTGAAAAAAAATCTGTGAAATTATTTTAATATTAAGGTAAGGTTATAGGTCCTGGCTGGTGGCTCAGTGGATAAGCACCAGCCTATGAACCCAAAGGTCACTGCTTTGATGCCTAGTCAGGGCACATAACCAGGTTGCAAGGTAGGTCTCTAGCCAAGTCCTTGGCTGGAGGCAGGTGAAAGGCAACCACAGATTGATGTTTCTCTCCCTTCCTTCCTCCTTCCCCTGCCTTTCTCTCTGAAAATAATGAATGAAATCTTAGGGGAAAAAAAAACAGATAAGGTTATAAGAAAGGTAGGCTAGCTTTCATTTATAGACTAAGAGAGTTGAATAAGTTTTCTGACTATAGGAATTAATATAAATAATTCTTATCACTCATTCATACCTATCATTGATTCAGTGTCTTGTATTTAAGGTATTTATTGAACATCTACTGTAACATTTTTCATTTCATGGCACACATAAACTAATTACTAAAACACTGGAACACCAAAAATGCATATTTTTGCCTGATCTGACAAAAATAGCTATGGTTTTGATTGATTTACTATAAAAATAATAGTAATTACCTACCATTTTTGTTCCAAACTGAATTTTTTTTAAATCATGTGCCTACACTTATATATAAGGATTTCTGATACCAGGGATTAACCAATCAGATACAACCTTATTATGTGACATGACCAATAAGATGCAATTCTATTATATAGGCTACATATTTATGGTTCAAGACAAAGTGCTCACAGCAGATAGCTATTATTGCGTTGGCTTTTGTTATTTTTTATTTGGCAGACTAAGGGAAAGATCAGTGCTCCTGACTAAATAGTCAGGTATTGCATATCTTAAAAATTCTTGCAGCACATTCACTGTAAATCGCTGTCCTACTCTATGCAAATGGTGCCTATCAGTTTAGGTAATCTGAATTCAGTGGTAAGCAAAACTGACACCTATTCCCTCATGGATTGAACAATCTAATCTGGCAGAATGACAGCTACTGGCCAGTCAATGGTGGTTCTACCTTCAAATGCACTATATCCTAATCTGGCCATTTTTCACCACCTTCAGGGTTAGCACTCCAGTCCTGTGGTCACATCACCTCTTACTGGATAAGAGCCATCTTGCTGATGGCTCTCCTTGCTTCTACCTTATCCTTGAGTGGTGTTCTCTCATTGACTAAGTAGAGAGAAACCAAAAACGTATACATTCTCTGGATACAAGGGAAAAGCTGATTCCCAGTGCTCCTCAGAATCACTCTGGCAAGTGACCTAAAATGTAAATTCCAGAGCCTCTGTCCTGGGGATTGTTAGTCAGGATGTCCAGCAGGAATTCATTTTCAGAAATTTCACTGCCTAACACTTTCTGGGAAATCTCTTGCAAAGCCTAGTGGGTGGTGAGCCATGTTGTTATCACGGACTGATCTCTTCAATCAAATGACACTTTGTCTCCAGGTGATGCAGAATATATGTATCTACTGCCTGGGAGGAAGGAAGATGGCATCACCATTTTAAGTGACGCAAATGGCTTATCTCACAGAAGTCTATGCAAAAAACAGCCCGAGTTTGTTCATTTTTCCAAAAACCCAGGGATACCTGATGACTTTATTTAATAAGCCATTATTCTGATACTTTCCTTGTCCTCTGTTCCAGTCACAGACTTTTGTGGGGCCATAGAGGCAAGATGCTAGTTTAAGTTCACCGGAAGCTGTACACAATGCTTCATCAGTAAAGGGAGCAAATGAATCCAGTGTACACTTATTTTAACAGAGAGTTGTCTTAAAGGAATAGAGTTTTAGAGAATTAATCTGCCATCTGGAATACAAACTACAGCTATATGATTTTTATTTACTTTTAATTAGGACACAACCTGGAGTTCATAAAAGAAATTGCTTACAGATTTGGCTATATAAAAATTCAAATGTCTCAATGATGATGTCTCCATAATCAAAGTTAAAAACTAAACAACAGTCTGAGAGAAACATTTACACTGCAAAAAGAAACAAAGGCTCTCATTATAAAGAATGCCTAGGAATCCAAAAGGAAAAGATCCTAGAAGAAATGGGACAAAGACTCTGGACAGGCAATTTAAGGGAAAAATACAAGGGGCTAACATATGTAAGATTTGTTCTATCTCAGTAGTGTTCAAAAAGTGCAAATGAGAAATCAGTATGACATTTTTGTTCAGTATCTTGAATACAACTTTTTTAATGGTAATAAATAGTGATTGAGAGAGTATAAAAATGGTAATCTGGTTGTATCTAGCTTGTGGGTATAGAAATTGTTTCTGTGCTTTTTAAGAGTAATTTGAAAATATCGAAAAATTAAAAATTTACATATCCTTTGGTCTGGCAACCCAATGCAGTGTAGTCTAAAAAATTACTAATACCAATGGGCAAAGACTTCTAAAAATGTCAGTTTCAATATTATTAACAATAATACAATTTGGGAGTGATTATTTATTAATGGAGTAAAAATAAAATAAACATGAAATGTTATCCAATAGTTCAAAAAGGAGGCAGTTTCAGCATTATTTATAATATGAATTGGAAATAATTATTTAGCAATAAAGTGATAAAAATACACATAAAATGTTATCCAGTTGTCCAAAGAATAAGGTAGTTTCAACATTACTTATAATGATGAAAAGTTGGAAATAATTATTTATCAACAAAGTGATAAAAATAAACATGAAATGTTATCCAGTAGGTCAAAGAATGAGATCTCCTTGTTACATTAAGTGAAAAACAATCAATTCACAGAATACATGTAATTAAATATTGTTTTAATTTATATGATTAGATATACAAATATATGTATGCAAAGATATTTGACAAGGTCTGGAGGAATATAACATTGTTTGCAACATCTGGAGAAGGAAATAACTTGAAAAAAGGGAGTTTGGGGGAATTTTTCATTGTTTAGTATGCATAGCAAAGCATTATGTACATTTTTTACAAGAAAATCATATTCTTTTATCATTGAAACAAATAAATGACATATACATATTTTTCCTAATATTGGAGAACTGCAAAGTGAAAAAGCTCTTCAAGCAAGGCATACCTTAATTATTACTGTTCTAATTGGAAGAAAAAAACAAGAACAAAAGGCTGAACCGTTCCACTAGCTTCAACTTGACTGATGGTAGTCCTGTATGAAAGAATACATTAAAACATTACCACTTTATGATGGAATACAAGATTTAGGGTGTGGTGGATATTCGAAAGCGGAAGTCTGGGTAAAAACTACTTCGCTTATTTCCCTCCTTAAGTTAGCGCTGATAAAAATTGGCATAGTTGTGTGTAAAACTATTCTTAAGATAAAACAAAATCATTACCACATGAGAATGTAGTTCCCACTCCATTCAATCCCGTTAACAGCTTCATTACATCTCCAGGTACAAAAATCATATTCCTCTAACTGAAGGAGGTGTCCCTTATGCACCGGGCGGACACCTACTTTTTTTTTTTTTTTTTTTTTTTTAACCACAGACCACTTGCCCCCAGCTTGCAGTGCATTTTAACGACTTGCCCTGTTATCCATGGGAGAGGGAACTTCTCCCCAACTCCCAGGAGTGCTTTAAACTTTCTTTCCGAGATTAATTAGATTCACAAAGTTAGCTGCCTTCCCCAAAGGGGCACGTCTCCGCGTAAACATGTCCTCCAGCCGCCTGTCCACCCTGCGGTTTCACAAGGCAGAGGTGGCAACATCTGGGGGGGGGGGGGGGTGGAGGAGAAAAGGGTGGACTTTGCTTCCTTGACATGTGTGTCTGTGTGCGCGTCAGGTCTATCTGGTCTGTGGGCAGGGGTGGATCTTGCAGCGAGGCGCACTGTTTAAAAATATTTAAATACGTAAGTACATAAATATGCAATGTTTTCCTCCTGGGGCA